>WNWK01027788.1:0-25979 GCA_009830355.1 Cherax destructor | reverse complement strand
TGGTCTGGTGGCTTGAGCTCCCTTCACACACGGGGGGCCCGGGTTCGATTCCCGGCGGGGGGAAACATTTCGACGTGTTTCCTTACACCTGTTGTCATGTTCACCTACCAGCAAATAGGTACCTGGGTTGTTAGTCGACTGGTGTGGGTCGCATCCTGGGGGACAAGATTAAGGGGGATTACCAACAAGCCCCTGGCTGTCTTCAAGCAGGCACTGGACAGGCACCTCAAGTCGGTACCTGATCAGCCGGGCTGTGGTTCGTACGTTGGACTGCGTGCGGCCAGCAGTAACAGCCTGGTTGATCAGGCTCTGGTCCAACAAGAGGCCTGGTCACAGACCGGGCCGCGGGGGCGTTGACCCCTGGAATTCTCTCCAGGTAGACTCCAGGTAGACCCCAATGGAAATAAGACAGACAGTCCTCGATGACGCACTGACTTTCTTGGGTTATCCTGGGTGGCTAACCCTCCGGGGTTAAAAATCCGAAGAAATCTTATCTTATCTTTATCTTATCTTAGCATGCCCAGGAATGCTAGGCATGTTAATGGCCATCTTTGTAATTATTGTCTTATAAATGTAAACCACACATTGTAATCTTTACAGAGAAATAAAAAAAATCTGAATCTGAATCTGAATCTGAGATCTCCTTAAGACACATTCCATTAAGAAAAAGAAAGAGAAGATGTAAACTAGAAAGAGAGACACTCCCTATACAGATGAAGGCGAAGAGTCAGAGAGCTGCTGAGAGGCGCCAATATATCGGAAATACGAAAGGAGGCACTGGTCAATAAAATTACAAATATCGAACTTAAGCTGAAGGTATCTTACAGGAGACAAGAATCACAGGAAGAACTAAAAGCTATAAAGGAAATTGAAAAAAGAAATACTTCTTCTCTTATGCCAAATCTAAGGAAAAAACAACTCCCAGTATTGGACCCCTGCTTAGGCGGGATGGGACATACACAGATGACAGCCAAGAAATGAGTGAGATATTAAAGTTCCAATACGACTCAGTGTTCAGTGAGCCGCTGCCCAGACTAAGGGTCGACAGTCCAAATGAATTCTTTATGAACGAAAACCAAAATTTGGTCATCTCAAAAATCTCGGATATTATCTTAACTCCACAAGACTTTGAAAAGGCAATAAATGACATGTCCATGCACTCTGCCCTAGGCCCAGACTCATGGAACTCCGTGTTCATCAAGAATTGCAGGAAACCCCTATCGCGTGCCTTCAGCATTCTATGGAGATTGAGCATGGACACAGGGGTCATCCCAAACACACTAAAAACAACAGACATAGCTCCACTCTACAAAGATGGCAATAAAGCAATTACAAAGAACTACAGACCGATAGCACTAACATTCCATATCATAAAATTCTTTGAGAGGGTTCTCAGAAGCAAGATCGCCAACCACCTAGATACCCATCAACTACACAACCCAGGGCAACACGGGTTTAGAACAAGTCGCTCCTGCCTGTTCCAGCTACTGGACCACTATGATAAGGTCCTGGATGATGTTGAGGATTAACAAAAATACATATGTAGTATATACACAGACTTTGCAAAAGCTTTCGACAAGTGTGACCATGGTTTAATAGCACACAACATGCGTGATAAAGGAATAACAGGAAAAGTTGGTAGATGGATCTATAACTTCCTGACAAATAGAACACAAAGAGTAATAGTAAACAGAGTAAAGTTCCAGGCAGCCACTGTGAAACGCTCTGTTCCACAAGGCACAGTACTCACTCCCATTCTATTCCTCATCCTCATTTCTGACATAGACAGAGATGTAAGCCATAGCTCCATGTCTTCCTTTGCGGATGACACCCGGATTGCCATGGCAGTGACCTTCATCGAAGACACCACAAGACTCCAAGCGGACATAAACCAAATCTTCAAATGGGCTACTCAAAACAATATGAAGTTCAACGAGGACAAATTTTAACTACTCAGATATGGAAAACTTGAGGAAATTAAAAATGGATCAGGGTATACGACAAATTCTAACCATACAATAGAGCGAAAAAGAAATGTGAAGGACCTGGGAGTGATATTGTCAGAGGATTTCGCCGTCAAAGACCACAACAATGTATCTACCTCATCTGCTAGGAAAATGATATTATGGATAATGAGAACCTTCAAAGCCAGGGACGCCAAGACCACGATGATTCTCTTTAAATCGCTTGTTCTCTCTAGGCTGGAATACTGCTGTACACTAACTGCTCCCTTCAAGGCTGGAGACATTGCAGACCTGGAGAGCGTACAAAGAACTTTCACGGCACACCTAAATTACTGGGAACGGTTGAAAGTCCTTGATCTGTATTCCCTGGAACGCAGGCGAGAGAGATACATGATAATATACACTTGGAAGGTCCTGAAAGCAAAAGACTCGGCAGGAGATGCAACATTCCCCCGATAAAAAGCAGGGACGCCACGAGTACATTGAGAGACAACACAGTAAGTGTCCGGGGCCCAAGACTGTTCAACTGCCTCGCAGTATACATAAGGGGGATTACCAATAGACCCCTGGCTGTCTTCAAGAAGGCACTGGACAGGCACCTAAAGTCAGTACCTGACCAACCGGGCTGTGGTTCGTACGTCAGTTTGCGTGCGGCCAGCAGTAACAGCCTGGTTGATCAGACCCTGATCCACCATGAGACCTGGTCTCAGACCAAGCCGTGGGGGCGTTGACCCCCGAAACTCTCTCCAGGTAAACTCCAGATATGTCAGGCACAGTCTCACAAATTCTATTCACTGTAAATGAATCTAATTTATACAACACTGAACTTGTATTCATATCGCAATGAAAATAATTTTTTTATGAAGCTTGATTCAATATATTTCGTTCAACTATGGATATGCTTACTACAACCTTCTCAGCCTTTTCAAACTCAATTGGGGAGGTTAAAATCACTCACATGAATAAACAGAGCATTATACTCTTGTCCAGTTCTAATGCTATATAATATAATATTTTGTAAGGGGATTCAGAGAAAGTGGTTAGCCAGACTTGAGTCCTGGAGGTGGGAAGTACGGTGCCTGCACTCTAAAGGAAGGGTTTGGGATATCTGCTGTTTAGAGTGACATCTAAACTGTCGTATCTGCGCGCCTTTGGCAAGACAGTGATAGTGTGATTGATGGTGAAAATGTTTATTTTTTGGGTCACTCTGCCTTGGTGGGAGATAGCTAGGACGTTATAACAAATAAATAAATAACACACTCTCTGTGCGTCGTCAGGAGCTATGCAATGTTGCAAGGCTAGCAACAGATAGTAGGAGGAAAAATTATCACTGAGGCAAGGCAGAAACGTAAAGCGTCCAGCCCATGTCACAGTCTAGTATGTTTGGGAGTGCGAAAGATCTTGAGCTAAAGATTTACATCCCCTTGTGGCTTGTTCTACATTGTTTAGATCGCCTAATTGCATTTTTTTGTACAACACACACACACACACACACACACACACACACACAGGGGTGATAGACCGCATTTTCCTGGACTGCAAGAAGGCATTCGACACAGTTCCTCACAAGAGATTAATGCAAAAGCTAGAGGATCAGGCACACGTAACAGGAAAGGCACTGCAATGGATCAGAGAATATCTGACAGGGAGGCAACAACGAGTCATGGTACGTGACGAGGTGTCAGAGTGGGCACTTGTGACGAGTGGGGTTCCACAGGGGTCAGTCCTAGGACCTGTGCTGTTTTTGGTATATGTGAATGACATAACGGAAGGGATAGACTCAGAAGTGTCCCTGTTTGCAAATGATGTGAAGTTAATGAGAAGAATTAAATCAGTCGAGGATCAGGCAGGACTAAAAAGAGACCTGGACAGGCTACAAGCCTGGTCCAGTAACTGGCTCCTTGAATTTAACCCTGCCAAATGCAAAGTCATGAAGATCGGGGAAGGGCAAAGAAGACGGCAGACAGAGTATAGTCTAGGTGGCCGAAGACTGTAAACCTCACTCAAGGAAAACGATTTTGGGGTGAGTATAATAAAGAGCACATCTCCTGAGGCACCCATCAATCAGATAACTGCTGCAGCATACGGGCGTCTGGCAAACCTAAGAATAGCGTTCCAATACCTCACTAAGGAATCGTTCAAGACTCTGTACACCATATACGTGAGGCCCATACTGGAGTATGCAGCACCAGTTTGGAACCCACACCTGGTCAAGCACGTCAAGAAATTAGAGAAAGTGGAAAGGATTGCAACAAGACTAGTCCCAGAGCTAAGGGGATTGTCCTACGAAGAAAGGTTAAGAAATATCGGCCGGACGACACTAGAGGACAGGAGGGTTAGGAAAGACTTGATAACGACATATAAAATACTGCGAGGAATAGATAAGGTGGACAGAGACAGGATGTTCCAGAGAGGGGACACAGAAACAAGGGGTCACAATTCAGTCATAGAGTTGTCAGGAAGTGGAATAGCCTAGAAAGTGACGTAGTGGAGGCAGGAACCATACATAGTTTTAAGACGAGGTTTGATAAAGCTTATGGAGCAGGGAGAGAGAGGACCTAGTAGCAATCAATGAAGAGGTGGGGCCAGGAGCTGTGAATCGACCCCTGCAACCACAAATAGCTGAGTACAAATAGGTGAGTACACACACACACACACACACACACACACACACACACAAGGTATGATAAAGCTCATGGAGCAGGGAGAGCAGAGACCCAGTAGCGGAGAGCGAAGAGGCGGGGCCAGGAGCTGAGTCTCGAACCCTGCAACCACAATTAGGTGAGTACACACACACACACCAGTCTGGAACCCACACCTGGTCAAGCACGTCAAGAAATTAGAGAAAGTGCAAAGGTTTGCGACAAGGCTAGTTCCACAGCTCAGGGGAATGCCATTTGAAGAAAGGTTGAGGGAAATAGGACTAACAACACTGGAGGACAGAAGGGTTAGAGGAGACATGATAACGACATACAAAATACTGCAGGGAATCGACAAGATAGATAGTGACAGGATGTTCCAGAGAGGGAACACAGAAACAAGGGGACACAACTGGAAGCTGAAGACTCAGATGAGTCAAAGGGATGTTAAGAAGCACTTTTTCAGCCATAGAGTAGTTAGGAAGTGGAATAGTCCCCTACTTAAACCGGATGGGTCCTACACAGATGACAGCAAGGAAATGAGTGAGTTACTTAAATCCCAGTATGACTCAGTCTTTAGCGAGCCACTAACCAGACTGAAAATCGAAAACCTAAATGATTTTTTTATGAGAGTGCCACAGAACTTGACAGACGCATGCTTTTCTGACATCATCACGACGCCAAATGCCTCCTAAAAGGCAATAAATGACATGCCCATGCACTCCGCTCCAGGCCCAGACTCATGGAACTCCGTGTTCATCAAGAACTGCAAGAAGCCCCTATCACATGCTTTTAACATCCTATGGAGAGGGAGCATGGACACTGGGATCGTCCCGCAGCTACTAAAAGCAACAGACATAGCCCCGCTCCACAAAGGGGGCAGTAAAACAATAGCAAAGAACTACAGACCAATTGCGCTAACGTCCCATATCATAAAAATCTTTGAAAGGGTTCTAAGAAGCAAGATCGCCACCCATCTTGATAGCCATCAATTGCACAACCCAGGACAGCATGGGTTTAGAGCAGGCCGCTCCTGTCTGTCCCAACTACTGGACCACTACGACAAGGTCCTGGATGCTCTAGAAGATAAACAGAATGCAGATGTTATATACACAGATTTTGCAAAAGCCTTTGACAAGTGTGACCATGGTGTAATAGCACACAAAATGCGTGATAAAGGAATAACAGGAAAAGTTGGTAGATGGATCTATAATTTCCTAACACGTAGAACACAAAGAGTAGTAGTCAACAGAATAAAGTCTGAGGCAGCTACTGTGAAAAGCTCTGTTCCACAAGGCACAGTACTTGCTCCCATCCTATTCCTCATCCTCATATCAGACATTGACAGGGATATAAGCCACAGTGCTTTGTCTTCCTTTGCAGATGACACCCGAATCTGTATGACAGTGTCCACCGTTGAAGACACTGCAAGACTCCAAGCAGACATAAACCAAATCTTTAAATGGGCTGCAGAAAACAATATGAAGTTCAATGATGAGAAATTTCAATTACTCAGATACGGAAAACGTGAAGAAATTAAAATCTCATCGGAGTACAAAACTAATTCCAACCACACAATAGAGCGAAAAACTAATGTCAAAGACCTGGGAGTGATCATGTCAGAGGATTTCACCTTCAAGGACCATAACAATGTAGCAATTGCATCTGCTCGAAAAATGACAGGATGGATAATGAGAACCTTCAAAACCAGGGATGCCAAGCCCATGCTGACACTTTACAGATCGCTTGTTCTATCTAGGCTGGAATATTGCTGCACACTAACTGCACCTTTCAAGGCGGGTGAAATTGCTGACCTTGAAAATGTGCAGAGAACCTTCACCGCACGCATAAGTGCGATAAACCACGTCAACTACTGGGAACGCTTGAAGTTCCTAAACCTGTACTCTCTAGAACGCAGGCGGGAGAGATACATTTTTATATACACATGGAAAATTCTCGAGGGCTTAGTACCAAACTTGCACACAAAAATCACTCCGTACGAAAGCAACAGACTCGGCAGGCGATGTAACATCCCCCCAATGAAGAGCAGGGGTGTCACTAGCACGTTGAGGGACAACACAATAAGTGTGAGGGGCCCAAGATTGTTCAACTGCCTCCCAGCATACATCAGGGGGATTACCAACAAGCCCATGGCTGTCTTCAAGCAGGCACTGGACAGGCACCTCAAGTCGGTACCTGATCAGCCGGGCTGTGGTTCGTACGTTACACTGCGTGCGGCCAGCAGTAACAGCCTGGTTGATCAGGCTCTGGTCCAACATGAGGCCTGGTCATAGACCGGGCCGCGGGGGCGTTGACCCCTGGAATTCTCTCCAGGTAGACTCCAGGTAGTGGAGGCGGGAACCATACATAGTTTTAAGACAAGGTATGATAAAGCTCATGGAGCAGGGAGAGCAGAGACCCAGTAGCGGACAGCGAAGAGGCGGGGTCAGGAGCTGAGTCTCGACCCCTGCAACCACAATTAGGTGAGTACATATATATATATATATATATATATATATATATATATATATATATATATATATATATATGTATATATATATATATATTTATATATATATATATATATATATATATATATATATATATATATATATATATATATATATATATATATATATATATATATATATGTGTGTGTGTGTGTGTGTGTTTGTGTGTGTGTGTGTGTGTGTGTGTGTGTGTGTGTACTCACCTATTTATATTCAGCTATTTGTGGTTGCAGGGGTCGAGTCACAGCTCCTATATATATATATAATATATGAAGACAACCACTATGAAAAAAGAGGAATTCAAAGCGCTTTCGTGACTAGTCACGAAAGCGCTTGGAATTCCTCTATTTTTCATAGTGGTTGTCTTGCATATTCTGATATCACCTGATTACTGTGATCTTTTTGCATATATATATATATATATATATATATATATATATATATATATATATATATATATATATATATATATATATGGAGCAGGAGAGAGAGGACCTAGTAGCAATCAGTGAAGAGGTGGGGCCAGGAGCTGTGACTCGACCCCTGCAACCACAAATAGCTGAGTATAAATAGGTGAGTACACACACACACTTTATAACTTTATATATATATATATATATATATATATATATATATATATATATATATATATAAATAAAGTTATAAAGTGGGTATTTCAAGCCATAGATAAAAATGGTATTACTCATAAAAATAAACTGCTAGATTATTGTCACCTATTACTAATACTGTATGCTTAGATGTGATTAGGATTATTAGTTTTATATCTAAGCAGTGTGCTCTACCCCTGTGGGTCATTCGGCATAAAGAGTGCTTGAGGGCTCGATCCTCCGTTCGCTAATCCGATGTGATAGAGTCAGTCGATGTACTACGTCACTGAGAGCCTTAGTTTAATATGTTTAGTATGCACCCCATACCCATCCTGTGGGCGGTAGTCAAAAGATTACAGAGGTACATAATGGGTCCAGGGACTTGGCCCCAAAGTTTTGATAGCTGAGAAAGTTACAAAGGTAATGAACTCCAGGTAGATCTGGTCACAATCATGACAAGTTACAAAGGTATTTACAGATTACAAAGGTACATAATGGGTCCACAGACTGAGCCCCAAAGTTTTGATAGCTGAACAAGGTACAAAGGTAATGAGCTCACAAGTTTCAAAGAGAGAGCACCAGCTTGTAACTACGCTGATTTCTTTGTCACATTAAAGCAAAGTGGCAGCTCTTATTCTATCCAATCATTTTGTCTAGATTCGGAGTATTGATTTATTACACTTATTTCGAACCACCATTCCTTGTGGAATGACTCACTTGGGTTTACTGCTTTATATAGCTTAATAATAATAATAATAATAATAATAATAATAATAATAATCCGTTAAAAATTTACAATTGCCTGCTAGGACTCTAATGTAATTTAATTAGCCGGGATTCCTGTCCGGACGAAAATAATACAAAATTGATTGCCAAAAATATTTATTAAAAATTCAGTAAAAAAAAAAGCTACACTTTATGTGGGGTAACCACTATAGTGTAATACTGATATTTACCGTGGAATTTTTGAGTCAAATCTGTTAAGGCTCAAGTAAACATGATCGTTATCTTTAGCTGTCATGAGATCTCTGTAAACAAAGACGAGTGTAGACTTAATCCACTTCTTCGATGGTGGGCCCAGAGCTAGAGCCTGGAGCTCCGCCCTGAGGTCCTCCAGGCATACCTCCTGGCATGCCGCCAGGTGCTCCACCAGCAGCAGCATACATCTTGGTGATGATGGGGTTGCATAGCTTTTCCAGTTCTTTCTGCCTGTGTTCGTACTCGTCCTTCTCCGCGAGTTGGTTCGTGTCCAGCCACTGGATGGTCTCGTTGCACTTGTCGATGATAGCAGAGCGGTCACTCTCGGGGATTTTGTCTTTAAACTTTTCCTCTTCGACGGTCGACTTCATGTTGAAACAGTAGGATTCTAGACTGTTCTTGGCGGTGATACGCTCGCGTTGCTGCTCATCCTCTGAACGATACTTTTCGGCCTCGTTGACCATACGTTCAATGTCTTCCTTGCTGAGACGGCCCTTATCGTTGGTGATGGTGATTTTATTTTCTTTGCCGGTAGATTTATCTACTGCTGACACATTTAGTATACCATTAGCATCAATGTCAAAAGTGACCTCGATTTGCGGCACCCCGCGCGGGGCAGGTGGAATACCCGTCAGTTCGAACTTGCCTAGCAAGTTGTTGTCTCTTGTCATAGCCCGCTCGCCCTCATACACCTGGATGAGTACACCAGGCTGGTTGTCAGAGTAGGTGGTGAAGGTCTGGGTTTGTTTGGTAGGGATGGTAGTATTGCGCTTGATAAGAGCCGTCATGACACCGCCAGCGGTCTCAATTCCGAGTGAGAGAGGAGTGACATCAAGGAGCAACAAGTCTTGGACTGTCTCGGACTTGTCTCCAGAGAGAATGGCAGCTTGCACTGCTGCACCATATGCCACAGCTTCGTCAGGGTTAATAGATTTATTTAGATCTTTGCCGTTGAAGAAATCTTGGAGCAGCTTCTGGATCTTAGGAATTCTTGTGGAGCCTCCGACTAGTACAATATCATGGATCTGAGATTTGTCCATTTTGGCGTCACGCAGAGCCTTTTCCACTGGCTCCAACGTTCCTCGGAACAAATCAGAACAAAGCTCCTCAAAACGAGCTCGAGTAACAGCAGTATAAAAATCTATTCCATCAAAAAGTGAATCTATTTCGATGCTTGCTTGTGTGGAAGATGATAAAGTGCGCTTCGCTCTCTCGCAAGCTGTCCTCAGACGACGAACTGCACGCTTGTTCGCAGAAAGATCCTTCTTGTACTTTCTTTTGAATTCTTGTACAAAGAAGTTAACCATTCTGTTGTCAAAGTCTTCACCACCAAGATGGGTGTCACCAGCAGTAGATTTGACTTCGAAGATGCCGTCCTCGATAGTCAATATTGATACATCAAAAGTTCCTCCACCGAGATCAAAAATGAGAACATTACGTTCTCCTCCAACCTTCTTGTCGAGACCGTACGCAATGGCGGCTGCCGTAGGTTCGTTGATGATACGAAGAACATTCATGCCAGAGATGGTGCCCGCGTCCTTGGTAGCTTGTCTCTGGGAGTCGTTGAAGTAAGCGGGGACAGTGATGACAGCATCCTTCACCGTGTGGCCTAAGTATGCCTCAGAAGTCTCTTTCATCTTGATGAGAACCATTGAAGAAATCTCTTCAGGGAAGAATTTCTTAATTTCTCCTTTGTACTCTACTTCAATTTTTGGCTTGCCACCCTCATTGATGACGGTGAAGGGCCAGTGTTTCATGTCACTCTGCACCGAAGGCTCATCGAACTTACGGCCGATGAGTCTCTTAGCATCGAAGACCGTGTTGTTGGGGTTCATGGCCACCTGGTTCTTGGCGGCGTCACCGATGAGACGCTCAGTGTCGGTGAAGGCCACGTACGATGGCGTAGTTCGGTTACCTTGATCGTTAGCAATTATTTCGACTTTGCCATGTTGGAAGACGCCCACGCAGGAGTAGGTGGTGCCCAGGTCGATGCCAACTGCCAGTGCTCTCGCCATCTGTGAAAACAGTCGATCGTCAATATAACAGACCAGTAAAAAGTAATTTAAATTAAAAGATACACTTTATAACTAACCCACGATTTGGAGAGAACACTCTAGACGACGTTTCAGTCTGTCTTGGACTATTATTAAGTCATTACTTAATAATGGTCCAGTGTCCCCCAGCTCGGTTGGCAATACACTCAGCTCACATACTGAGTGTCCGTGCTCCGATTTTCGGCATGGGTGGAAATGATGGGCACGTTTCCTTACACCTGCTGCCCTTGTTCGCCTAGCAGTAAGTAGGTACCTGGGTGTTAGTCGACTGTTGTGGGCCGCATCCTGGGAGGTGGTAGCATATCTTAGATAAGGCTGGGCTTTGAAATGAGCTGAGGTAGGATAACAGCTCAGTAAGTAATTTTATATTTCCTCTCCAGATTGTTGGATATTTGTGAATTATTCCAGCCTCGGTATTATGACTTATTCTTCAACAGATACATAAGTAAAACTACTCTTCTACAGTTTTCAAAACGTCACCTTCTAAACCAGAAGTAAACAGATATGAATAACTAAAGTTTAATGAACACTTGTCAGTTCTCAATAATAACCAACGTGGAAACAGAAACTCAGGAAATTGATTGATCAAAATATTTCGACCCCATTTTGGGATTCTCTTCAGCAGATGAGGATCCCAGAATTGTGTCGAAATATACAGATCAGTCAATCTCCTGAGATTCTGTCTGCATGTGGGTTTTCATTGAGCTTAAACAGATATATCAACCCACAAGTGTAATTTGCTTTTAAAATTTATGAATGAGCTGGATGCAAACGACACATTGCCTTCATTGCGGAGAAAAGACGTGCAGAACAAGTTCTTACTGGGACGTACAGAACAAGTTCTTACTGGGACGTGAAGGACAAGTTCTTGCTGGGACGTGCAGAACAAGTTCTTACTGGGACTTGCAGAAGAAGTTCTTACTGGGACGTACAGAACAAGTTCTTACTGGGGCGTGCAGAACAAGTTCTTACTGGGACGTGCAGAACAAGTTCTTACTGGGACAACGAGTTCGCTCTCTGCAGATTAAGAATATTTGAAAACAAACGCTAAAGTCGTGTGTAGTCATACAAGCTCTTCGTGAAGAAGAATTAGCCAGGGGAGACAATTGACTCACAAATGTTCAAGAAATGTTCAAAAACTTCGAAAGATATTTTGGAGTGCTTAACAATTCGCAAGAGGGCGAAATTACTTACAAACATTATCTCTCTCAGGCATTCTACAATCTTTAAGTCCAGGCTTTGATGAAATAACTTATCACAAGCCTTTTGCTTCGGGGAATGGGATACATCGCCTAGCTTCAGCTAAGCGCCCATTCTTATTCTGGGGTCTGTATACTTTGATGCGGAATGCGCAGGTTCGAATTCTGCTGCGGACTGAGAGATGTATACTTAACAATACGTAAACGGGCGAAATTATTTACAAACATTATCTCTCAGTCCATAGCAGGATTCGAACCTGAGCATTCCGCATCAAAGTATACAGTACTTTTGCCACACAGCCAGACCCCAGAATAAGCATGGTCGCTTAGCTGAAGCTTGGCGATGTACCCCATACCTGGGAGCACAAGGCTTGTGATAAGTTATTTCATATACGTATATATATATTTGATTTCTTCCTGAAGACATTGCCGAACAGGAGTAGGTTGCGCCATGCTTTAATGGTGCCTCGGGCTTTATATATATATATATATATATATATATATATATATATATATATGTATATATATATATATATATATATATATATATATATATATATATATATATATATATATATATATATATATATATATATATATAGTATGTAGTTAGCAAACTGCTAACTACATCAGTCATCAAGGCAGTGCGCAATTACCCAAGAACAGATAAGTGTGTCCTTCTGCCCCATCATCGCAGGAATCACAGAGGTAGACCCAATAAAAATTCCACTGCAAAAAATCGAAGAAGGTAACACAGTGGGAGCAATCAAAATAATCACAAGTGACGACACTGTAACTCCCAAAGATGAGACCACAGCTCAAGCACTAAGAGACAAGCATCCAACAAAGAACACCATAGCCGTCAACAACAACCCTGAGGGAGACCTCATCACTGAACAATTAATTTTGCCACAATCAGAAGTCTATAAGGCGATAGTGTCATTTCCAGCAGGATCTACAGGAGGTTACACTGGAATTCGACCACAACACCTCAAAGATATGATAAATCAAATACTCGGCGCATCTGCATCAATTCTTATCACCGACTTAACAACTTTCGTCAACAATTGCCTGACTGGGCGAATACGAGAAGAAATTAAACCCTTCTTTTTTGGAGCCTCATTATGCGCTTTGAAGAAGAAGGATGGGGGAATCAGACCCATTACTCCAGATTACTCCAGCCACACCAACTGGGCTTTGGGGTAGGCCCTTGCCGCAGCTCATGCGGCAAGGGCCTACATCAGGGACCTACCAGAAGAAATGCCTTTAATATGGTGAAGAGAGATGTGGTCTTGCCGACCGTTCGGGATCGGTTCCCCAGTCTTTTTCCCTTCATTTCAGCTGGATACAGCAAACCCTCAATTCTTTTGTTTGGAGAACATGAAATTAACTCATGAGAGGGTGTTCAGCAGGGTGATCCGACCACTCCACTTCTCTTCTGCTTGCCAGTAAAAGAACTAACTTCCAGCCTACTCAGTGAGCTCAACATCTGGTACCTGGATGATGGCACTCTGGCAGGTACTGAAGAGTCCTTGTTAGAGGACCTACAACTGGTGAAGACACAGGGAGAAGACTTGGGACTCATCCTCAATCCTCCCAAGTGTGAAATCATCACAACGGACCAGGAAATAATCAATGTTGTGCGAACAATCCTCCCGGAAGTCTCTACTACCACTTCGTCCAACAGTAACCTCTGGGGAGCACCGCTGGGTCACCAGGCCATCGACACGGTCCTCAAGGACAAATTGAATGACCTGAAGAGAATGAAAGAAAGAATAAGCAATCTTGATGCCCATGATGTCCTGTATCTCCTCACAAGGTGTCTTACTATGCCAAGACTCACTTACTTCCTGAGGTGCACACCCTCTTTTGACAACCCAACACTCGACGAATATACCTGGAGACCTGGAGAGAGTTCCAGGGGTCAACGCCCCCATGGCCCGGTCTGTGACCAGGCCTCATGGTGGATCAGGGCCTGATCAACCAGGCTGTTACTGCTGGCCGCATGTGATCCAACGTACGAACCACAGCCCGGCTGGTCAGGTACTGACTTTAGGTGCCAGTCCAGTGCCTGCTTGAAGACAGCCAGAGGTCTATTGGTAATCCCCCTGATGTATGCTGGGAGGCAGTTGAACAGTCTTGGGCCCCTGACACATATTGTGTTGTCTCTTATCGTGCTAGTGGCACCCTGCTTTTCATTGGGGGGGGGGATGTTGTACCGTCTGCCGAGTCTTTTGCTTTCGCAGGTAGTGATTTTGGCGTGCAAGTTTGGTACTAGTCCCTCTAGGATTTTCCAGGTGTATGTAATCATGTATCTCTCCCTCCTGCATTCTAGGGAGTACAGGTTTAGGAACTTCAAGTATTCCAAGTAATTTAGGTGGTTTATCGCAGTTGTGCGTTATGCTGCACACCTGAGATCAACCTTTAAGAAGGCCCTGAAACTGTCACTAGAGGATCGGCAATGGGCTCAGGCAACCCTCCCAGTGCGACGCAGGTAGCTTTACCTGCTTTTTTGTCTTCGTGTTTGGCTTCCAGTGGATTAGTCGAAGATCGTCCCCGAACGCTTGAGAGGCGCGGTAGGAGCTCAAGACCCCAAGTTCACTGAAGCAGCAATGCGGTGGGACACCCTTGCAGACTCCTCCAGTAGACCAGCTCCTCTAAAAGAGCACAAACAGTCCCACTGGGACAAACCAATCATGGAAAAAATCGCCAACACAATGCTCACCAACGCATCAGAAAAGGACAAAGCTCATTCCCAATTCCTCCCTGGGCACTCGACTCGACCCACAGGACATTCGGATTGGTGTTGCTCTTCGCCTAGCCGCCCCCATCCTCACCGAACATAGGTGTATTTGCGGCAGGGCGACGGCTGATCAATTCGGATTTCATGGTCTCGTGTGTCACACATCAGAAGGGAAGTATGCCAGACATGTACGATAATATTATTTTCAAAAATACTCAGTATTTTTTTCCTATAAGATAATCTCAATTTGTACTATTATAAGATTGTAATATTACCACCTACTCACCATAAACTAAATATGCATTCTGTAAATTAATTTAAAAAAATACTCAATGTCATTTTCCCAAAAATAATTTCAATTTTTACTAAACACTTGCTGCAATGTAGTGTCACTATATTATAATTTGCCAAATGAAATATCATCATATTGTAATCTGCCCAATGCTTAAGCAAATCAAATTCCCATCAATCTATCAAATATTATGTACATAGTCCATAAGTTTTTAGATTAAGCTGCCCGTTATGCCCTGGCATGTCAGTGGCTCTCCTTGCACTTCTATATAAAATTGCGATGAAATAAAAATTATTATTATTATTATTATTATAAAGAGAAGCCTCGCCACAGCCCATTGCCCAGCCCAACGGGAACCCCAAGTGCAGAGGTCTGACGGAAGTCAAAAGCGTTCTGATGGAACCACTATGCTACCCTGGAAGGATGGAAAGCAGATTGCCTGGTACTTTATCCCAATAGGGTCGGAGACCCTTGGAGCATGGGGCAAGTGTGTTCTAAAGTTCCTCAAATAGCTGGGTGAAAAACTCATCATAGAAACCAAGCTTCCTTTTTCAGAGACTCAGTGTTGCGATCCAGAGGGAAAATGCCTGCAGCATTCTGGGCACGTGGCCCACTGACGGGGAGCTGGACGAAGTATTCGAGATGTAGCTCTGAGTTGGTATCTATGTTGTTTTACTCCCTATTGTATTTTTGTCAATGTATTTTTGTCTTTAAATAAAACATACATCAAATATAGGGGGTGGTAGGAGAAAATTTTCAAACAGCTTCAGGGAAAACCTTGAGTTTTCTCTGAAGCAAGTTTATTCTTTTCTGAGGATGAGGGTCCCAAGGACAGTTCCAGAGGTGGTACCTACCTATATATATATATATATATATATTATATATATATATATATATATATATATATATATATATATATATATATATATATATATATATATATATATATATATATATATATAAGGATATGATGTTTAAATATAAATTCCAGTATGTAGTTTATCATACGCACACATGTGAATACATAAATATGTACTCACCTAGTTGTACTCACCTAGTTGTGGTTGCAGGAGTCGATTCACAGCTCCTGGCCCCGCCTCTTCACTGGCCGTTACTCGGTCACTCTCCCTGCGCCATGAGCTTTATCATACCTCTTCTTAAAGCTATGTATGGAACCTGCCTCCACTACATCATTTCCCAGTGTTACGGGTATACCCTTGGCCAATATTTTATATTGTGTGTATTTTTATCATAATGGTATATTGGAGATATTTCCGTTATTAGCTAAAACGAAAATGTCTTACTTTATACTATTATTTGATTTAGCTATGTTTTAGGTAGGATGTTACATTGTAATTTTATGTTTTACAATGTTAAAGTTTTATTGTGCTGGTCATGTAGTGGGAGACCACTAGTCATACTGCCGGTTACCTGTTTAGGTACTGGCCGGTCTCCCCTGCCTCAGTCACGTGACCTACCTGACGTCGTTTTACCCAAACTTGACGTTGGGCAGTAGGTTCACATATCCACTCCCAACAGGGAGTAGGTTCACACACCCTCTCCCAACAGGGAGTAGGTTCACACATCCACTCCCAACAGGGAGTAGGTTCACTGACTTTCTCAAGAGTAGTCATACGCTCTTTGGAGTAGGCTTGGGAAGTTATTCCACCTTTAAGAGGGTTTGTTAAGTCCTTAGTATGGGTTGAAAATTGTCTATTCATCCACGACTTACGGTGATAGCTTGTATTAGCTGAGCTTTGGTCAGTATTCGGAATTATTGTCTCAAGAAAATGTATTTGATGTTTCAATTGATATTTTATACTTCTCTGCCTTTATTGAGGCATTGGTCTCAGTTATTGTATGGCGAAACGTTGATGTGAAATATTGTTTGTATGAAGCTCGTGTCATTGAGTATGATTATTGTAGAGAAACAAGTACAGTCATATATCGACTGTTTTCGAATAAAGTGTATCATGATGTATTACACTGCAATAGAGATAACTTTATACAATACACTGAATAATTATATGAATTCTTTTATATTAAATTTCTCAAATTTTACTTGCTTGGGTCAATCTCCTAAAAACTTACCCTAATACTATAATGATTTTCTCTAACGATGAAACAATCAAAGCTTAATTAAATAACTTGTTACGACGGGGCAAAACAGGCTAATAAATGAGGCCCTGATCGTAACACCAGACTATTCCACTTCCTGACAACTCTGTGACTGAAGAAATACTTCCTAACATCCCTGTGGTTTATCTGAGTCTTCAACTTCCAACTGTGACCACTTGTTGCTGTGTTCCATCTCTGGAGCATCCTGTCACTGTCCACCTTGTCTATTCCTCTCAGTATTTTATATGTCGTTATCATATCCCCTCTATCTCTCCTGTCTTCCAGTGTCGTCAGGTCAATTTCCTTTAACCTCTCCTCGTCGGACATATCCCTTAGCTCCAGAACTAATCTTGTTGCAAACCTTTGCAATTTCTCTAGTTTCCTTACATGCTTGGCTAGGTGAGGGTTCCAAACTGGCGCTGCATACTCCAGTATGGGCCTAGCGTACACAGTGTATAGGGTCCTGAATCACTCCTTATTAAGATGTCGGAATGCTGTTCTTAGGTTTGCCAGGCGCCCATATGCTGCAGCAGTTATTTGGTTGATGTGTGCATCAGGAGATGTGCTTGTCAAAATGTGAACATATCAGAGAAACGTTTCCTGCAAGAGCCGGCTCTTGTCTCACGTTGCTGGCATATGTCCAGTGCCACCTTGACGCTTAGCAGTGCCACTGTCTGGTGAGGATTTCACCTGCTACTGCCAGCAATGGCTCTCTTCCACTTCTATTACTGGACAAAGGAATGGGTGCCTTTCCCCAAGACATTCTTCTATTTTTTTATATCATACAAAATATTTCGTATCTGCTGGTTACTGTATCAGGTTGTTGTGACTAGCCTAGACCTGTTTCACACGAGTGATATATATATATATATATATATGTATATATATATATATATATATATGTATATATATATATATCAGAGAAGACAATAAACGTACCTCAGGGAAAACTCAAGGTTCTCCCCAGAGCTGTTTGAATATTTTCTTCTACTACCCCCTGTATTTTATATTATATATGTACTTTATTAATAGACAGAATACATTGACAGAAAACACAAACATGAACATGAATACATTGGTACAATATATCAAAGATTATGAATGTCCTTCAGCTCTTCCGAAGCCAGACGCGAGCCCAGTATGCAGCATGCATTTTCCCTCTGGATGGCCATGCTGAAGCGCTGGAACATGAAAGTGGCTGCCCTTGGGTCCCTGGTGGTGTCGATGAGTCTGGAACCCAGTTCTTTAATGAAACGTGTGGCATTTTTTCCCCATGATCCCAAGGTCTCTGATCCCACTGGGACAAATTGATACTGTTGGCTTATGTCCCTGTTCTTGCTGATCTTGTACTCCTCCCTGTGATCAGCAGCTCCTCCCTGTCGCCCGACACTGTGATGGATGTAGGTGTCAGCCAGCGTCGACACACAGGTTACGCCCCAATGGCATGGTGGCTAGCGCTCTTGCTTCACGCACAGAGGGCCCGGGTTCAATTCCCGGTGGGGCTGAAACATTTCGAAGTGTTTCGTTACACACACATACATACAACAGGCCTAGTGTCTAATCGACATGTGCCTAGGACAAAATGGTAACTAACTAAGGTGTAGTCCCATGCTAAGAGCTTGCCATTCTTCTAAGGATAGATGGTGATCCTGTCGGGGCGGGTTCCTATATTGTGGGGGTATTGTTGGCTGCTAGTGATCGGTGCTATATATATATACCTGGAGTTAGGCGGGAGAGATACACTATTATATACACTTGGAAAATCCTGGAGGGATTAGTACCAAGCTTGCACACGAAAGTCACTCCCTACGAAAGCAAAACACTCGGCAGACGATGCAACATCCCCCCAGTGAAAAGCAGGGGTGCCACTAGCACGTTGAGAGACAACACACAATAAGTGTCAGGGGCCCAAGACTGTTCAACTGCCTCCCAACATACATAAAGGGGATTACCAATAGACGCCTGGCTGTCTTCAAGCAGGCACTGGACAGGCACCTAAAGTCGGTACCTGACCAGGTATATATATATATATATATATATATATATATATATATATATATATATATACACGAGTGGTATTGATCAATAACAACACTGCGCTAGCCAGGGTTCGAACCCATGTTGTACTGGCCCGTCACTGTGAGCGAGAACTACATGACGCCTTAAACCACAGGACTACCCAATCCTACAAGAACCAAGCACCCAGCGACGCTAGGTGTGTTACTCTTGGTCCGAGGACATACGGTAGTGTGGGAGCTTTCAAGCCAATTTCATGAAAAGTGACGGTAGGTGTGTACTACCTGGAGTCTACCTGGAGAGAATTCCAGGGGTCAACGCCCCCGCGGCCCGGTCTGTGACCAGGCCTCCTGTTGGACCAGAGCCTGATCAAACAGGCTGTTACTGCTGGCCGCACGCAGTCCAACGTACGAACCACAGCCCGGCTGATCAGGTACCAACTTGAGGTGCCTGTCCAGTGCCTGCTTGAAGACAGCCAGGGGTTTGTTGGTAATCCCCCTGATGTATGCTGGGAGGCAGTTGAACAATCTTGGGCCCCTGACACTTATTGTGTTGTCCCTCAACGTGCTAGTGGCACCCCTGCTTTTCATTGGGGGGATGTTACATCGCCTGCCGAGTCTTTTGCTTTCGTAGGGAGTGATTTTTGTGTGCAAGTTTGGTACTAAGCCCTCGAGAATTTTCCATGTGTATATAATAATGTATCTCTCCCGCCTGTGTTCTAGTGAGTACAGGTTTAGTAACTTCAAGCATTCCCAGTAGTTGAGGTGGTTTATCGCACTTATGCATGCGGTGAAGGTTCTCTGCACATTTTCAAGTTCAGCAATTTCACCCGCCTTGAAAGGTGCAGTTAGTGTGCAGCAATATTCCAGCCTAGATAGAACAAGTGATCTGTAAAGTGTCAACATGGGCTTGGCATCCCTGGTTTTGAAGGTTCTCATTATCCATCCTGTCATTTTTCGAGCAGATGCAATTGCTACTTTGTTATGGTCCTTGAAGGTGAGATCCTCTGACATGATCACTCCCAGGTCTTTGACATTAGTTTTTCGCTCTATTGTGTGGTTGGAATTAGTTTTGTACTCCGATGAGATTTTAATTTCTTCACGTTTTCCGTTTTCCAGGGTGGAGTTTCAGCTCCTGGCCCGCACCTTGGAGGAGGGGAGATGAAGGGTAAGGAAGAGAGGCAAGAAAGGCAAGGAATAGAGGGATGGAGGGTACGGATTTGAAGGAGGGGGAGGGAAGGAGTGAGAGAGGGAGGGAGGGGAGTGAGTGAGGAAGGGAAGGAGGGAGGGGTAGGTAGGGAGGGAAGGAGGGTAAGGAATTGAAGGAGGGAGGGAAAGGAAGGAAAGGGAATATAGGGAAGATTTGACAGTAGGAAGTAGAACACTAAGAAAAATTATCATGTGTAATGTTCATTTATCATAATTCATTGTTTAATTTTTATCATTCATTGCTATAGTCTACCTGGAGTCTACCCTGAGGGTGTTCGGGGGTCAACGCCCCAGCGGCCCTGTCCTTCTTCCTTCATTCATTGTGAAGTTTAATTATCATCAATCATTGCTAAGTTCAATTATCATCAATCATTGTTAAGTTTAATTATCCTTCATTGTTAAGCTTAATTATAATTATTCATTGTTAAGTTTAATTAACATCATTCATTGTTAAGTTTAATTCTCATAATTCACTGTGTGAATACCTTCACTCTAATACATAAAGCCTTCAAGCAGGATTTTTTAACAATCTCTGTGTATTGTTCATTTCTGTATTTATGAATTATTTATGTATATTGTGTATTTGTGTATTTACGTATTGTATATTTGTGCATTTATGTATTGTGTATTTATGTATTGTGTATTTGTGTATTATGCATTTGTGCATTTATGTACATGTGTATTTGTGAATTTGAGTATTTGTGTATCGTATGTTCTCAGAATGCTGGCCCACAACACTGCTAACACCCAGTTGTCTATTATTTTTTTTACTGCTTGGTAGGCAGGGGCAGCTGTATGTATGTATATAATGTTCGCCAAGACCGGGGTCCTGGCATGGGTCTTAATCTTGCGATGACCCGTTTCGGGGCAGCAGTACACGTGTAAGGAAACTATTTATAGTGTTCACTGCCCTCCCTAATCGAACACCGGACCGTTTGTTGTGAGTTGAATGCTTTGATCTCTCAGAATGTGACCTCCGAATTATATAAAGGAATGTAGGAGTGTGGGACTAAGGATTTGCAGAGGTGGAAGACTGTGGGAGTACTGTATCCTTGACAGATTTAGAAAGGATATAGGAAAACACTGGTTTGGCAGTAGAGTTGTGGATGAGTGGAACAAACTCCCAAGTAACGTTATTGAAGCTAAAGCGCTTTGTTGGTTTAAAAATAGGTTAGACAAATACACGGGTGGGTGTGAGTTGGACCTGACTGGATTAGGCCAGTAGGTGACTTTGACCTGCCTAGCATGGGCCAGTAGGCCTGCTGCAGTGCTTCTTCTTTCTTATGTGCTTATGTTGACTACCATAGGCAACACAAGCTTAGGGAGCCGTCACAGTCCTGGGGGCGTCACAGACCTGGGGCGGGGGTACAACCAATCTTGTTTTTATTACTGAAGATGACTAAGACAACGCTGATACAGTGACTCAGGAACACCGTGAAATATTTCATAGTATTATCATTAATGTTCGGAAGCTTCGTGGAAATAGCGAACCCCCCAAAAAATTAATTTTCCATCACTGGTTCATAGCACCAAGTTTCATAAGCACCTTCACTAAATGCTTTCCATCTGCTTTTTATGAAATAATTTGGCCAGCATTTAAAAAAAATCGTAGAAATTCTGACGCGTTGAGGCAGACAATTGGAAAGGTTCAATTTTTTTTTTGTTTTTTTTTGAATGAATATGTGTCACTCACTATTATAGATTTGCGTTTAATTGTTCATTGATTTATGTTTTAATTATAAATAAAACAGCATTTCGTTGTTGAACAGAAAGGTAAATCACCCGCAATTGTTGAATGGAAAGACATTGTAGTTACACACACGTACATTATACACTGATCAGTGACGCAGACGAAGATACGTGGAGAAAATAAGAAAGAAGGCAAGAGGAATACTGTATAGTGTACATCTTTTGAGAACTACATCTCTCTTGATATGTATACACTAAGAGCAGCAGTGTATATACACTTGCAGTGGTGTGTATCTCAGTATTTATACACTTACAGTTTTCACTAATCCCTACTTTAGAGATTAAAGTAACCTTGACTTGTGTTCAGGCAAAATGTATCTTTAACGACTCTCGTTTAGTTGATCGGCTTTAAACCCAATAAACCAGCTAGAGCAGCATATTTTAGCCAACCATCCAGTCTATTGACGAGAATCTCAGTGCCAGGTCGAAACATATAATACTCTTCCCCATCTTCGGACTCTTTTTTCTCCCGTAGGTTGTTTGCATCACACTTGAGTTATATGAAGTCACTTCTCACCTTGTGATGAGTCTTGTGGGTTGCCTGACGACTTAACTAACCCTAAGTGTTGTGTAGTGAGAGGAGCGGCCAGAGGCGCACCCACCAGCTCTCAATCTCATGTGACTCCCGTCTCGACCTACTCTATATATATACAGACGCTAACCACCACTTAAGATGGTTCCTGAACATTCTCACCACCTGAGCCATGTGTTACTCCCGCTACAACCTACATGGTATATATAGCCGCCAGCCATCATTCGAAATTAATCCCCAACACTCCACCATTGGCTGATGTATCATCGCAACTATTGACAGGAATTTTGTTGAGAATAAATTGATGAGGTTACAAATGGTGATTAACACCAACAGGTAAGAAAAACACATATGTGCTAAGTAGAGCATTTAACGACATTTCATGTGGTAAGTCATTGTTTCAAAAGTATTTTAAAAGTAAGTATGGGCTGTTTGTATGCATGCAGAGTTCTGTTCGTCATGAATTGTTGTTTCATATCTTTATTATGCACCCCATACCCATCCTGTGGGTGGTAGTCAAAAAGATTACAGAGGTACATAATGGGTCCAAGGACTGGGCCGCAAAGTTTTGATAGCTGAACAAGTTACAAAGGTAACGAACAATTCACACGTCTACACCTGATCACAATTGCAATGAGTTATTAATGCAAATATTAGCTTTATTTACAGTGAGCAAAGTCGGGCTATTTTTCCAGAATGGTTTGTAATATTCCACTGTGGATAAACAGGACAGTGTCCCATGCCACCAGTTTTAGTCATGGTAACTTTCTAAGTGGTTCAGCATCCGCTGGCCTGCCGGAGCGAGGTTTCCACCTCATTTAAGAAATCAAAGGATAATTACAAAGTAGAGTACTATGATAACTCCAAATACAGGTGAGTTTATTTACGAATGAAATTTAGTGTGTTTACGATCAGTTTGAGTGTAGACACGCAGTGAATGGTTGTGTGGATCAGGTCACAAATCGCACACGACATAGTTCCCTCGGACACACCAGGTGAATACTTGATTACAGGAGGTGGATGGAGATAGCTGCAAAATGGTATGGTGATACCGAGAAGACAATATGTGGAAAAAGACATTATTTTTATCCTCCCCCTTTCTCCATTCATCAAGCATTTTGAATCTTTTTTTCCCTTCTTATAAGGACTGATCGAAGTACTTTTGCATAATGGAATCTTGAATGTGGGTATGGCAAATGCCTCTCATATACCTGTCACACACACATTCAAATTCAAAATTCAAATTCTTTATTTCTAGTAATATACAAAGTGGGGTGTACTTATATTAATGTACATTTTATGAAGTAGATATTACAAGATGGCCAATAATATGCCTAGGTATGCCTAGGCTTTTCAGGCAGTCTTATGATAGGTCTTAATAGTGACACAATGATTTTACTGATTGTAAGGTTAGGTAATTGTAGTGATTAACTAGTGACATACTGATACCTATTAGTGAGGTAGGATTTGAAGTATGCTAATGCATGACCTCTTATTCCATAGTGGTCAAGTTTATGGAGTAGGATGCCGTGGTTTACTGTGTCGAAAGCTTTCCTTAGGTCAATAAAAAGTCCTAATGGATATTCCTTATTTTCGAGTGCTGTGTAAAGCAGGTCTATAATTTTTACTATTGCATCGTTAGTGCTTTTATTTTTCCTGAAGCCAAATTGGCAGGGGTTGAGTATGTTTTGTGTCGTTATGAACGAGTATAATCTCTTGTGCACAAGTTTCTCGAAGATTTTGGATAGCAACGGTAGATTTGATATAGGCCTATGATTGTGACCATCTGAGTTCATTACCTTTGTAACTTGCTCAGCTATCAAACTTTGAGGTCCAGTCCCTGGACCCATTATGTACCTCTGTAATCTTTTGACTACCGCCCACAGGATGGGTATGGGGTGCATAATAAAGATATCAAACTAACTATAGGCCTATAGTTGTTTACGTCTGTGGGGTCACCACCTTTGTGTATTGGTGCAACCCTTGCTGTTTTGAGGTGTCGGGAAAGTGCTAGTTTCTAATGATTTGTTAAAAAGTAATGAAATAGGATGTGAAAGGACATGAGCGGCTCGTTTGTATATTAATGGTGGGACTTGAGACAGATGCCCTGATTTATTTTTCCATATCGGAGTACGTAATTAAAATTTCTCATCATTGAACTTCATATTGTTTTCTGCAGCCCATTTAAAGATTTGGTTGATGTCTGCTTGGAGTCTTGCAGTGTCTTCAATGGTGGACACTGTCATGGAGATTCGGGTGTCATCTGCAAAGGAAGACACAGCACTGTGGCTTATATCCCTGTCTATGTCCGATATGAGGATGAGGAACAGGATGGGAGCGAGTACTGTGCCTTGTGGAACAGAGCTTTTCACCGTAGCCGCCTCAGACTTTACTCTGTTGACTACTACTCTTTGTGTTCTACTTGTTAGGAAATTATAGATCCATCTACCAACTTTTCCTGTTATTCCTTTATCACACATTTTGTGTGCTATCACACCATGGTCACACTTGTCAAAGGCTTTTGCAAAGTCTGTGTATATAACATCTGCATTCTGTTTGTCTTCTAGAGCATTCAGGACCTTGTCGTAGTGTTCCAGTAGTTGGGACAGACAGGAGCGACCTGCTCTAAACCCATGCTGCCCTGGGTTGTGTAATTGATGGGTATCTAGATGAGTGGCGATCTTGCTTCTTAGAACCCTTTCAAATATTTTTATGATATGGGACGTTAGCGCTATTGGTCTGTAGTTCTTTGCTATTGCTTTACTGCCCCCTTTGTGGAGTGGGGCTATGTCTGTTGTTTTTAGTAACTGCGGGACGACCCCAGTGTCCATGCTCCCTCTCCATAGGATGTTAAAAGCACGTGATAGGGACCTCTTGCAGTTCTTGATGAACACGGAGTTCCATGAGTCTGGGCCTGGAGCGGAGTGTATGGGCATGTCATTTATCGCCTTTTTGAAGTCATGTGGCGCCAGTCATGTGGTGCCAAACTCATTGGTGCTACATTGTTATTAGTAATTTTATCTTATTAGTTTATATCTAAATTTTTCTTTAATTTTACTGTACTATATTTCATTCTAGCTTAATACATAACCAATACCAAACTCATTGGTGCTACATTGTTTTTGATAATTGTATCTTATTAGTTTATATCTAATTTTTTATTTCATACTAGCTTAATACATACTCAATACCAAGACCACTATGTTTATTTGTTACTATACTCTATTTGACCAATGTGCATTAGTTATATACTTACCAAAACATCCCCTTACAACAGATATCAGTACTATAACTCACCACACTATACATGATATAACAAAATCACTATTTAACCTAAATGATGAATGATCACGTCGACCCTGATCTAAA
>WNWK01027787.1:0-25979 GCA_009830355.1 Cherax destructor | reverse complement strand
AAACATTAAAAAGCTCAGAAAATGTGCTAAAATCGTATTTTATTGCATATTTCGACGTTTTAGAGCGGTTTGAGTGCTTTTCTGGCAAAACTCATTTTTTAGCTAAAATACTTAGATTTTCACACTTTTAAATAGAATTTCTACTGCAATTGAAATTTATGGGAAAAGTAAGCAAAATTTTATGATTTTCTTTTGAGAAGCTTACTCATAGGTATATTTTATCTAAAAAAATAGTTTTTCAGAAAATCCTTGAAAATGCCTTAAATCGTCAAAAAATGCAATAAAATCAAGTTTTATAGCATTTTTTAATATTTATTAATTATTTACATATTTTTAAAAATCCCATTAAAAATCTATAAAAATCAATATTTTTATAGAATATTTCATATTATTTTCGAAAATACATGAAACATTTTATGATTAGAAAATGTGCTAAAATCGTATTTTATTGCATATTTCGACGTTTTAGAGCGGTTTGAGTGCTTTTCTGGCAAAACTCATTTTTCAGCTAAAATACTTAGATTTTCACACTTTTAAATAGAATTTCTACTGCAATTGAAATTTATGGGAAAAGTAAGCAAAATTTTATGATTTTCTTTAGAAGACTTATAGGTATATTTTATCTAAAAATAGTTTTTCATAAAATCCTTGAAAATGCCTAAATCGTCAAAAATGCAATAAAATCAAGTTTTATAGCATTTTTAATATTTATTAATTATTTACATATTTTTAAAAATCCATTAAAAATCTATAAAAATCAATATTTTTATAGAATATTTCATATTATTTTCGAAAAATACATGAAACATTAAAAAGCTCAGAAAAATGTGCTAAAATCGTATTTTATTGCATATTTCGACGTTTTAGAGCGGTTTGAGTGCTTTTCTGCAAAACTCATTTTTAGCTAAAATACTTAGATTTTCACACTTTTAAATAGAATTTCTACTGCAATTGAAATTTATGGAAAAGTAAGCAAAATTTTATGATTTTCTTTAGGAAGCTTACTCATAGGTATATTTTATCTAAAAATAGTTTTTCAGAAAATCCTTGAAAATGCCTTGAATCGTCAAAAATGCAATAAAATAAGTTTTATAGCATTTTTGAATATTTATTAATTATTTACATATTTTTAAAAATCCATTAAAAATCTATAAAAATCAATATTTTATAGAATATTTCATATTATTATCGAAAATACATGAAACATTAAAAAGCTCAGAAAAATGTGCTAAAATCGTATTTTATTGCATATTTCGACGTTTTAGAGCGTTTGAGTGCTTTCTGCAAAACTCATTTTAGCTAAAATACTTACATTTTCACACTTTTAAATAGAATTTCTACTGCAATTGAAATTATGGAAAAGTAAGCAAAATTTAATGATTTTCTTTCTAAAATATTTTCTTCTAAAAATAGTTTTTCAGAAAATCCTTGAAAATGCCTTAATCGTCAAAATGCAATAAATCAAGTTTTATAGCATTTTTAATATTTATTAATTATTTACATATTTTTAAAAATCTATTAAAAATCTATAAAAATCAATATTTTTTAGAATATTTCATATTATTTTCGAAAAATACATGAAACATTAAAAGCTCAGAAAATTGCAAAATCGTATTTTATTGCATATTTCGACGTTTTAGAGCGGTTTGAGTGCTTTTCTGGCAAAACTCATTTTTCAGATAAAATACTAAGATTTTCACACTTTTAAATAGAATTTCTACTGCAATTGAAATTTATGGGAAAAGTAAGCAAAATTTTATGATTTTCTTTTAGGAAGCCTACTTATAGGTATATTTTATCTAAAAAATAGTTTTCAAAAACCTTGAAATGCTTTAATCGTCAAAAATGCAATAAAATCAAGTTTTATAGCATTTTAATATTTATTAATTATTTAATTTTTAAAATCCCATTAAAAATCTATAAAATCAATATTTTTATAGAATATTTCATATTATTTTCGAAAATACATGAAACATTAAAAGCTCAGAAAATGTTAAAATCGATTTTATTGCATATTTCGACGTTTTAGAGCGGTTTGAGGCTTTTCTGAAAACTCATTTTTTAGCTAAATACTTAGATTTTCACACTTTAAATAGAATTTCACTGCAATTTAAATTTTGGAAAAGTAAGCAAAATTTTATGATTTTCTTTAGAAGCTTACTCATAGGTATATTTTATCTAAAAATAGTTTTCAGAAATCCTTGAAATGCCTTAAATCATCAAAAATGCAATAAAATCAAGTTTTATAGCATTTTTGAATATTTATTAATTATTTACATATTTTTAAAAATCCCATTAAAAATCTATAAAAATCAATATTTTTATAGAATATTTCATATTATTTTCGAAAAATACATGAAACATTAAAAGCTCAGAAAATGTGCTAAAATCGTATTTTATTGCATATTTCGACGTTTTAGAGCGGTTTGAGTGCTTTTCTGGAAAACTCATTTTTTAGCTAAAATACTTAGATTTTCACACTTTTAAATAGAATTTCTACTGCAATTGAAATTTATGGAAAAGTAAGCAAAATTTTATGATTTTCTTTTAGGAAGCTTTTATCATAGGTATATTTTATCTAAAAATAGTTTTCAGAGAAAATCCTTGAAAATGCCTTGAATCGTCAAAAATGCAATAAAATAACGTTTTATAGCATTTTGAATATTTATTAATTATTTACATATTTTTAAAAATCCCATTAAAAATCTATAAAAATCAATATTTTTATAGAATATTTAATTATTTTCGAAAATACATGAAACATTAAAAGCTCAGAAAATGTGCTAAAATCGTATTTTATTGCATATTTCGACGTTTTAGAGCGTTTGAGTGCTTTTCTGCAAACTCATTTTTAGCTAAATACTTAATTTTCACACTTTTAAATAGAATTTACTGCAATTGAAATTTATGGAAAAGTAAGCAAAATTTTATGATTTTCTTTAGAAGCTTACTCATAGGTATATTTTATCTAAAAATAGTTTCTCAAAATCCTTGAAATGCTTTAATCGTCAAAAATGCAATAAAATCAAGTTTTATAGCATTTTTGAATATTTATTAATTATTTACATATTTTTAAAAATCCCATTAAAATCTATAAAAATCAATATTTTTATAGAATATTTCATATTATTTTCAGAAAATACATGAAACATTAAAAAGCTCAGAAAAATGTGCTAAAATCGATTTTATTGCATATTTCGACGTTTTAGAGCGGTTTGAGTGCTTTTCTGCAAACTCATTTTTAGCTAAAATACTTAATTTTCACACTTTTAAATAGAATTTACTGCAATTGAAATTTATGGAAAAGTAAGCAAAATTTTATGATTTTCTTTAGAAGCTTACCATAGGTATATTTTATCTAAAAATAGTTTTTCAAAAATCCTTGAAATGCCTTAAATCGTCAAAAATGCAATAAAATCAAGTTTTATAGCATTTTAATATTTATTAATTATTTACATATTTTTAAAAATCCATTAAAAATCTATAAAAATCAATATTTTTATAGAATATTTCATATTATTTCGAAAAATACATGAAACATTAAAAAGCTCAGAAAATGTGCTAAAATCGTATTTTATTGCATATTCATATTTCGACGTTTTAGAGCGGTTTGAGTGCTTTTCTGGCAAAACTCATTTTTAGCTAAAATACTTAGATTTTCACACTTTTAAATAGAATTTCTACTGCAATTGAAATTTATGGAAAAGTAAGCAAAATTTTATGATTTTCTTTAGGAAGCTTACTATAGGTATATTTTATCTAAAAATAGTTTTTCAGAAATCCTTGAAAATGCCTTAATCGTCAAAAATGCAATAAAACAGTTTTATAGCATTTTTGAATATTATTAATTATTTACATATTTTTAAAAATCCTATTAAAATCTATAAAATCAATATTTTTATAGAATATTTCATATTATTTTCGAAAATACATGAAACATTAAAAAGCTCAGAAAATGTGCTAAAATCGTATTTTATGCATATTTCGACGTTTTAGAGCGTTTGAGTGCTTTTCGCAAAACTCATTTTTAGCTAAAATACTTAGATTTTCACACTTTTAAATAGAATTTACTGCAATTGAAATTTATGGGAAAAGTAAGCAAAATTTTATGATTTTTTTTAGAAGCTTATCATAGGTATATTTTATCTAAAAATAGTTTTCAGAAAATCTTGAAAATGCCTTAATCGTCAAAAATGCAATAAAATCAGTTTTATAGCATTTTGAATATTTATTAATTATTTACATATTTTTAAAAATCCATTAAAAATCTATAAAAATCAATATTTTTATAGAATATTTATATTATTTTCGAAAATACATGAAACATTAAAAGCTCAGAAAAATGTGCTAAAATCGTATTTTATTGCATATTTCGACGTTTTAGAGCGGTTTGAGTGCTTTTCTGGCAAACTCATTTTTAGCTAAAATACTAGATTTTCACACTTTTAAATAGAATTTCTACTGCAATTGAAATTTATGGAAAAAGTAAGCAAAATTTTATGATTTTCTTTAGGAAGCTTACTCATAGGTATATTTTATCTAAAAAATAGTTTTTCAGAAAACCTTGAAAATGCCTTAATCGTCAAAAATGCAAAAAATAAGTTTTATAGCATTTTTGAATATTTATTAATTATTTACATATTTTTAAAATCTCCATTAAAAATCTATAAAAATCAATATTTTTATAGAATATTTCATATTATTTTCGAAAAATACATGAAACATTAAAGCTCAGAAAATGTGCTAAAATCGCATTTTATTGCATATTTCGACGTTTTAGAGCGGTTTGATGCTTTTCTGACAAACTCATTTTTCAGCTAAAATACTAAGATTTTCACACTTTTAAATAGAATTTCTACTGCAATTGAAATTTATGGGAAAAGAAAGCAAAATTTTATGATTTTCTTTAAGAAGCTTACTTATAGGTATATTTTATCTAAAAATAGTTTTTCAGAAAACTTGAAAATGCTTAATCGTCAAAAATGAAAAATCGTTTTATAGCATTTTAATATTTATTAATTATTTACATATTTTTAAAAATCCCATTAAAAATCTATAAAAATAAATATTTTTATAGAATATTTCATATTATTTTCGAAAAATACATGAAACATTAAAAAGCTCAGAAAAATGTGCTAAAATCGTATTTTATTGCATATTTCGACGTTTTAGAGCGGTTTGAGTGCTTTTCGCAAACTCATTTTTAGCTAAAATACTTAATTTTCACACTTTTAAATAGAATTTCTACTGCAATTGAAATTTATGGAAAAGTAAGCAAAATTTTATGATTTTCTTTTAGGAAGCTTACTCATAGGTATATTTTATCTAAAAAATAGTTTTCAGAAAATCCTTGAAAATGCTCTTAATCGTCAAAAATGCAATAAAATCAAGTTTTATAGCATTTTAATATTATTAATTATTTACATATTTTTAAAAATCCATTAAAAATCTATAAAAATCAATATTTTTATAGAATATTTCATATTATTTCGAAAAATACATGAAACATTAAAAGCTCAGAAAAATGTGCTAAAATCGTATTTTATTGCATATTTCGACGTTTTAGAGCGGTTTGAGTGCTTTTGCAAAACTCATTTTTAGCTAAAATACTTAGATTTTCACACTTTTAAATAGAATTTCTACTGCAATTGAAATTTATGGAAAAGTAAGCAAAATTTATGATTTTCTTTAAGCTTTACTCATAGGTATATTTTATCTAAAAATAGTTTTCAAAATCCTTGAAAATGCTCTTAAATCGTCAAAAATGCAATAAAATCAAGTTTTATAGCATTTTTGAATATTTATTAATTATTTACATATTTTTAAAAATCCCATTAAAAATCTATAAAATCAATATTTTTATAGAATATTTCATATTATTTTCGAAAATACATGAAACATTAAAAGCTCAGAAAAATGTGCTAAAATCGTATTTTATTGCATATTTCGACGTTTTAGAGCGGTTTGAGTGCTTTCTGGCAAAACTCATTTTTAGCTAAAATACTAATTTTCACACTTTTAAATAGAATTTCACTGCAATTGAAATTTATGGAAAAGTAAGCAAAATTTTATGATTTTCTTTAGGAAGCTTACTCATAGGTATATTTTATCTAAAAATAGTTTTTCAGAAATCCTTGAAAATGCCTTAATTGTCAAAAATGCAATAAAATCAAGTTTTATAGCATTTTGAATATTTATTAATTATTTACATATTTTTAAAAATCCATTAAAAATCTATAAAAATCAATATTTTTATAGAATATTTCATATTATTTTCGAAAATACATGAAACATTAAAAAGCTCAGAAAATGTGCTAAAATCGTATTTTATTGCATATTTCGACGTTTTAGAGCGGTTTGAGTGCTTTTCTGCAAAACTCATTTTTCAGCTAAAATACTTAGATTTTCACACTTTTAAATAGAATTTCTACTGCAATTGAAATTTATGGAAAAGTAAGCAAAATTTTATGATTTTCTTTTAGGAAGCTTACTCATAGGTATATTTTATCTAAAAATAGTTTTTCAGAAAATCCTTGAAAATGCCTTAATCGTCAAAAATGCAATAAATCAAGTTTTATAGCATTTTGAATATTTATAAATTATTTACATATTTTTAAAAATCCATTAAAAATCTATAAAATCAATATTTTTATAGAATATTTCATATTATTTTGAAAAATACATGAAACATTAAAAGCTCAGAAAATGTGCTAAAATCGTATTTTATGCATATTTCGACGTTTTAGAGCGGTTTGAGTGCTTTTCTGCAAAACTCATTTTTAGCTAAAATACTTAATTTTCACACTTTTAAATAGAATTTTACTGAATTGAAATTTATGGGAAAAGTAAGCAAAATTTTATGATTTTCTTTTAGGAAGCTTACTCATAGTATATTTTATCTAAAAATAGTTTTCGAAAATCTTGAAAATGCTCTTGAATCGTCAAAAATGCAATAAAATCAAGTTTTATAGCATTTTTGAATATTTATTAATTATTTACATATTTTTAAAAATCCATTAAAAATCTATAAAAATCAATATTTTTATAGAATATTTCATATTATTTTCGAAAAATACATGAAACATTAAAAAGCTCAGAAAATGTGCTAAAATCGTATTTTATTGCATATTTCGACGTTTTAGAGCGGTTTGAGTGCTTTTCTGGCAAAACTCATTTTTAGCTAAAATACTTAGATTTTCACACTTTTAAATAGAATTCTACTGCAATTGAAATTTATGGAAAAGTAAGCAAAATTTTATGATTTTCTTTAGGAAGCTTACTATAGGTATATTTTATCTAAAAATAGTTTTTCAGAAAATCCTTGAAAATGCCTTAATCGTCAAAAAAGCAATAAAATAAGTTTTATAGCATTTTGAATATTTATTAATTATTTACATATTTTTAAAAATCCATTAAAAATCTATAAAATCAATATTTTTATAGAATATTTCATATTATTTTCGAAAAATACATGAAACATTAAAAGCTCAGAAAATGTGCTAAAATCGTATTTTATGCATATTTCGACGTTTTAGAGCGTTTGAGTGCTTTTCTGGCAAAACTCATTTTAGCTAAAATACTTACATTTTCACACTTTTAAATAGAATTTCTACTGCAATTGAAATTTATGGAAAAGTAAGCAAAATTTTATGATTTTCTTTAGGAAGCTTACTCAAGGTATATTTTATCTAAAAAATAGTTTTCAAAAACAATAAAATAAGTTTTATAGCATTTTAATATTTTAAATTATTTACATATTTTAAAAATCCATTAAAAATCTATAAAAATCAATATTTTTATAGAATATTTCATATTATTTTCGAAAATACATGAAACATTAAAAGCTCAGAAAAATGTGCTAAAATCGTATTTTATTGCATATTTCGACGTTTTAGAGCGGTTTGAGTGCTTTTCTGGCAAAACTCATTTTTAGCTAAAATACTACATTTTCACACTTTTAAATAGAATTTCTACTGCAATTGAAATTTATGGGAAAAGTAAGCAAAATTTTATGATTTTCTTTTAGGAAGCTTACTCATAGGTATATTTTATCTAAAAATAGTTTTCAGAAAATCTTGAAAATGCCTTAAATCGTCAAAAATGCAATAAATCAAGTTTTATAGCATTTTTGAATATTTATAATTATTTACATATTTTTAAAAATCCATTAAAAATCTATAAAAATCAATATTTTTATAGAATATTTCATATTATTTTCGAAAAATACATGAAACATTAAAAAGCTCAGAAAATGTGCTAAAATCGTATTTTATTGCATATTTCGACGTTTTAGACGGTTTGAGTGCTTTTCTGGCAAAACTCATTTTTAGCTAAAATACTTACATTTTCACACTTTTAAATAGAATTTCTACTGCAATTGAAATTTATGGGAAAAGTAAGCAAAATTTTATGATTTTCTTTTAGGAAGCTTACTCTATAGGTATATTTTATCTAAAAATAGTTTTTCAGAAAATCCTTGAAAATGCCTTAATCGTCAAAAATGCAATAAAATCAAGTTTTATAGCATTTTTGAATATTTATTAATTATTTACATATTTTTAAAAATCCATTAAAAATCTATAAAATCAATATTTTTATAGAATATTTCATATTATTTTCGAAAATACATGAAACATTAAAAGCTCAGAAAATGTGCTAAAATCGTATTTTATTGCATATTTCGACGTTTTAGAGGTTTGAGTGCTTTTCTGGCAAAACTCATTTTTAGCTAAAATACTTACATTTTCACACTTTTAAATAGAATTTCTACTGCAATTGAAATTTATGGAAAAGTAAGCAAAATTTTATGATTTTCTTTAGGAAGCTTACTCATAGGTATATTTTATCTAAAAATAGTTTTTCAGAAAATCCTTGAAAATGCCTTAATCGTCAAAAATGCAATAAAATAAGTTTATAGCATTTTTGAATATTTATAAATTATTTACATATTTTTAAAAATCCCATTAAAAATCTATAAAAATCAATATTTTTATAGAATATTTCATATTATTTTCGAAAATACATGAAACATTAAAAGCTCAGAAAAATGTGCTAAAATCGTATTTTATTGCATATTTCGACGTTTTAGAGCGTTTGAGTGCTTTTCTGGCAAAACTCATTTTTAGCTAAAATACTTAGATTTTCACACTTTTAAATAGAATTTCTACTGCAATTGAAATTTATGGAAAAGTAAGCAAAATTTTATGATTTTCTTTTAGGAAGCTTACTCATAGGTATATTTTATCTAAAAATAGTTTTTCAAAAATCCTTGAAATGCCTTAATCGTCAAAATGCAATAAAATCAAGTTTTATAGCATTTTTGAATATTTATTAATTATTTACATATTTTAAAAATCCCATTAAAAATCTATAAAAATCAATATTTTATAGAATATTTCATATTATTTTCGAAAATACATGAAACATTAAAAAGCTCAGAAAATGTGCTAAAATCGATATTTATTGCATATTTCGACGTTTTAGAGCGGTTTGAGTGCTTTTCTGGCAAAACTCATTTTTAGCTAAAATACTTAGATTTTCACACTTTTAAATAGAATTTCTACTGCAATTGAAATTTATGGGAAAAGTAAGCAAAATTTTATGATTTTCTTTTAGGAAGCTTACTCATAGGTATATTTTATCTAAAAAATAGTTTTCAAAATCCTTGAAAATGCCTTAATCTCAAAAATGCAATAAAATCAAGTTTATAGCATTTTTGAATATTTATAATTATTTACATATTTTTAAAAATCCCATTAAAAATCTATAAAAATCAATATTTTTATAGAATATTTCATATTATTTTCGAAAATACATGAAACATTAAAAGCTCAGAAAAATGTGCTAAAATCGTATTTTATTGCATATTTCGACGTTTTAGAGCGGTTTGAGTGCTTTTCTGGCAAAACTCATTTTCAGCTAAAATACTAAGATTTTCACACTTTTAAATAGAATTTCTACTGCAATTGAAATTTATGGGAAAAGTAAGCAAAATTTTATGATTTTCTTTTAGGAAGCTTACTCATAGGTATATTTTATCTAAAAAATAGTTTTTCAAAAATCCTTGAAAATGCCTTAAATCGTCAAAAATGCAATAAAATCAAGTTTTATAGCATTTTTGAATATTATAAATTATTTACATATTTTTAAAAATCCATTAAAAATCTATAAAAATCAATATTTTTATAGAATATTTCATATTATTTTCGAAAAATACATGAAACATTAAAAAGCTCAGAAAAATGTGCTAAAATCGATTTTATTGCATATTTCGACGTTTTAGAGCGGTTTGAGTGCTTTTCTGGCAAAACTCATTTTTAGCTAAAATACTTAGATTTTCACACTTTTAAATAGAATTTCTACTGCAATTGAAATTTATGGGAAAAGTAAGCAAAATTTTATGATTTTCTTTTAGGAAGCTTACTCATGGTATATTTTATCTAAAAAATAGTTTTTCAGAAAATCTTGAAAATGCCTTAAATCGTCAAAAATGCAATAAAATCAAGTTTTATAGCATTTTTGAATATTTATAATTATTTACATATTTTTAAAAATCCATTAAAAATCTATAAAAATCAATATTTTTATAGAATATTTCATATTATTTTCTAAAAATACATGAAACATTAAAAAGCTCAGAAAAATGTGCTAAAATCGTATTTTATTGCATATTTCGACGTTTTAGAGTTTGAGTGCTTTTCTGGCAAAACTCATTTTTAGCTAAAATACTTACATTTTCACACTTTTAAATAGAATTTCTACTGCAATTGAAATTTATGGGAAAAGTAAGCAAAATTTTATGATTTTCTTTAGGAAGCTTACTCATAGGTATATTTTATCTAAAAAATAGTTTTTCAGAAAATCCTTGAAAATGCCTTAATCGTCAAAAATGCAATAAAATAAGTTTTATAGCATTTTTGAATATTTATTAATTATTTACATATTTTTAAAAATCCATTAAAAATCTATAAAAATCAATATTTTTATAGAATATTTCATATTATTTTCGAAAATACATGAAACATTAAAAGCTCAGAAAATGTGCTAAAATCGATTTTATTGCATATTTCGACGTTTTAGAGCGGTTTGAGTGCTTTTCTGGCAAAACTCATTTTCAGCTAAAATACTTAAAGATTTTCACACTTTTAAATAGAATTTCTATGCAATTGAAATTTATGGGAAAAGTAAGCAAAATTTTATGATTTTCTTTTGAAGCTTCTCAATTATATTTTATCTAAAATAGTTTTCAAAATCTTGAAAAATGTAAAAATGCAAAAAATCAAGTTTTATAGCATTTTAATATTTAAATTATTTACATATTTAAAATCCATTAAAATCTATAAAATCAATATTTTATAAATATTCATATTATTTTCGAAAAATACATGAAACATTAAAAAGTCAGAAAAATGTAAATCGATTTTTGCATATTTCGACGTTTTAGAGCGTTTGAGGTTTTCTGGCAAAACTCATTTTAGCTAAAATACTAGATTTTCACACTTTTAAATAGAATTTCTACTGAATTGAAATTATGGGAAAAGTAAGCAAAATTTTATGATTTTCTTTAGGAAGCTTACTCATAGGTATATTTTATCTAAAAAATAGTTTTCAGAAAATCCTGAAAATCTTAATCGTCAAAAATGCAATAAAATCAAGTTTTGCATTTTTAATATTAAATTATTTACATATTTTTAAAAATCCATTAAAAATCTATAAAAATCAATATTTTATGAATATTTCATATTATTTTCGAAAATAATGAAACATTAAAAGCTCAGAAAATGTGTAAATCGTATTTTATTGCATATTTCGACGTTTAAACGGTTTGAGTGCTTTTCTGCAAACTCTTTTAGCTAAAATACTAGATTTCAACTTTAAATAGAATTTCTACTGCAATTGAAATTATGGAAAAGTAAGCAAAATTTTATGATTTTCTTTAGGAAGCTTACTCATAGGTATATTTTATCTAAAAATAGTTTTCAGAAAATCCTTGAAATGCTTAATCGTCAAAATGCAATAAAATAAGTTTTATAGCATTTTGAATATTTATAATTATTTACATATTTTTAAAAATCCATTAAAATCTATAAAATCAATATTTTTATAGAATATTTCATATTATTTTCGAAAATACATGAAACATTAAAAGCTCAGAAAAATGTGCTAAAATCGATTTATTGCATATTTCGACGTTTTAGACGTTTGAGTGCTTTTCTGCAAAACTCATTTTTAGCTAAAATACTTAATTTTCACACTTTTAAATAGAATTTCTACTGCAATTGAAATTTATGGGAAAAGTAAGCAAATTTTATGATTTTCTTTAGGAAGCTTACTCATAGGTATATTTTATCTAAAAAATAGTTTTCAGAAAATCCTTGAAAATGCCTTAAATCGTCAAAAATGCAATAAAATCAAGTTTTATAGCATTTTTAATATTTATAATTATTTACATATTTTTAAAAAATCCATTAAAATCTATAAAAATCAATATTTTATAGAATATTTCATATTATTTTCGAAAATACATGAAACATTAAAAGCTCAGAAAATGTGCTAAAATCTATTTTATTGCATATTTCGACGTTTTAGAGCGTTTGAGTGCTTTTCTGCAAAACTCATTTTAGCTAAAATACTAGATTTTCACACTTTTAAATAGAATTTCTACTGCAATTGAAATTTATGGAAAAGTAAGCAAAATTTATGATTTTCTTTGAGTACTCATAGTATATTTATCTAAAATAGTTTCAGAAAATCCTTGAAATGCTTAAATCGTCAAAATGCAATAAAATAGTTTATAGCATTTTTAATATTATAATTATTTACTATTTTTAAAACCATTAAAATCTATAAAATCAATATTTTTTAGAAATTCATATATTTAAAATACATGAAACATTAAAAGCCAGAAAAGTGAATCATTTTATTGCATATTTCGACGTTTTAGAGGTTTGAGTGCTTTCTAAAACTCATTTGCAAAATTTACATTTTCACATTTTAAATAGAATTTCTACTGAATTGAAATTTAAATGGAAAATATAAATAAAATCTTTATGATTTTCATTATTTGAAAAATGAAACATTAAATGAAAATTGTAATCGATTTTATTGCATATTTCGACGTTTTAGGCGGTTTATGCTTTCTGAAATATTTTAGAAATACTATTTTCACACTTAAATAGAATTCTGCAATTGAAATTATGGAAAGTAAGCAATTTTAGATTTTAGGAAGTTTATAGATATTATTAAAATAGTTTCAAAATGAATGCCTTAATCTCAAATGCAATAAATAAGTTTATAGCATTTAATATATATTATTTAATTTTTTAAAATCCATTAAAAATCTATAAATAATATTTTAGAATATTTATATTTTAAATAAGAAAATAAACTAGAAATGTAAATCATTTATTGCATTTTCGACGTTAAGTTTGATGCTTTCTGGAAAACTCATTTTTACTAAAATACTAGATTTTCACACTTTTAAATAGAATTTCTACTGCAATTGAAATTTATGGAAAGTAGCAAAATTTTATGATTTTCTTTAAAGCTTACTCATAGATATTTTATCTAAAAATAGTTTTTCAAAATCTTGAAAATGCCTTAAATAGTCAAAAAATGCAATAAAATCAAGTTTTATAGCATTTTAATATTTATAATTATTTAATTTTTAAAAAATCCATTAAAATCTAAAAATCAATATTTTATAGAATATTTCATATTATTTTGAAAATACATGAAACTTAAAAGTCTCAGAAAATGTCTAAAATCGATTTTATTAGCATATTTCACGTTTTAGAGCGTTTGATCTTTTCTGGCAAAACTCATTTTTAGCAAAATATTAAATTTTCACACTTTTAAATAGAATTTCACTAAATTGAAATTTATGGAAAAGTAAGCAAAATTTATATTTTCTTAGGAAGCTTACTATATGTATATTTTATCTAAAAATAGTTTTCGAAAACTTGAAAATGCTTAAATCTGTCAAAAATGCAATAAAATCGTTTATAGCATTTTTGAATATATAATTATTACATATTTTTAAAATCATTAAAAATCTATAAAATCAATATTTTTATAGAATATTCATATATTTTCAAAAATACATGAAACATTAAAAGCTCAGAAAATGTAGAAAATTATTTTATTCATATTTCGACGTTTTAGAGTGTTTGAGTGTTTTCTCAAAACTCATTTTATTGCTAAAATACTAATTTTCACACTTTTAAATAGAATTTACTGAATTGAATTTAGGAAAAGTACAAAATTTTATGATTTTTTAGGCTTACTATAGGTATATTTTATCTAAAAAATTTTTAGAAAATCTTGAAAATGCTTAAATCGTCAAAAATGCTAAAAATAGTTTTATAGCATTTTTGAATATTTATAATTATTTACATATTTTTAAAAATCCCATTAAAATCTATAAAATCAATATTTTATAAATATTTCATATTATTTTCGAAAAATATGAAACATTAAAAGCTCAAAATATGTCTAAAATCGTATTTTATTGATATTTGACGTTTTAGAGTTTGATGCTTTTGCAAACTCATTTTTAGCTAAAATACTTTTTTTTTGAAATAAAAACATTAAGCTGAAATTGCAAAATGTTTATTTGCTGAGCGGTTTGATTGCAAACCATTTTGTAAAATTATTTACACTTAAATAAATTTCCAATTAAATTTATGGGAAAAGGCAATTATGATTTCGGTATCTAGTATATCTAAATAGTTCAAACTTGAATTTACTCAAATGAATAAAGTTTACATTTTAATATAATATTATTTAACATTATAAAATCATTTTAATATTATATTATTCGAAATACATGAAACATTAAAGTCAAAAATGTCAAATCGTATTTCATATTTCGACGTTTTGGTTAGGTTTCTGCAAATATTTAGCTAAATACTAATTTCACACTTTAAATGATTCAATGAATTATGGAAAATAGCAAATTTAGATTTTTTTGGCTCTTATTTATCTAAATAGTTTTAAATCCTGAAAATGCTATCAAAATGCAATAAAATAAGTTTTATACATTTTAATATTTATTAATTATTTACATTTTAAAAACATTAAATCTATAAAATCAATATTTTTAAGAATATTTCATATTATTTTGAAAAATACATGAAACTTAAAAGCTCAGAAAGCAAAATCGTATTTTATGCATATTTGACGTTTAGTATAAAATCATTTAAATATCATTTTAAATTAATAAACAAAATGCAAATGATTATTGCATTCTTAACGTGAGTGCAACATTTTGCTAAAATACTATTTTCTTAAATAAATTTCGCAATAATTGAAAAGAATTTATGATTTTCAATAAATATTTATAATGTTTAAACTGAATTATCAATCAAAATGTTATACTTTATTATATATAATTTAATCATTAAATCATAAAATCAATATTTTTATTTTCTTTTTCAAAATATGAAACTTAAGTCAAAATAACTTATATATTTACGTTAATTTTTTCTAAAAATTTATAAAATAAATTTTAACTTTTAATTAAAATTAAACATTAAATTAGAAAAGTAAAACATTTTATATTTTTAGAGTTTAATTGATTTTTGAAAACTTTTTTCAGAAATCCTAATACACTTAATAAAATAAATAATTTTAAGTTTAAATTTTAAATTATTTACTTTTTAAAATTATAAAAATTTTAAAATAAATTTTTATGAAAATCTTAAATTTTCAAAATATAAAATAAAAACTCAAATTATAGCTAAATCTATTTATATATTTCATTTTAAAATTTAATTTTTAAAATCTTTTTATTAAATATTAATTTCAATTTTAAAAAATTTTACTCAAAAATTTATAAAATTATTAATTTATATTTTAGTTTTAGAAGTTTTGATATTTTACAAAATTTTAGTTTTTAAAAACATTTAAATATTTAATCTGAAAAATTAATAAAATTCGACGTTTTAGAGCGGTTTGAGTGCTTTTCTGCAAAACCATTTTAGCTAAATACTTACATTTTCACACTTTAAATAGAATTTCTACTGCAATTGAAATTTATGGAAAAGTAAGCAAAATTTATGATTTTCTTTAGAAGTTACTCATAGGTATATTTTATCTAAAAAATAGTTTTTCAAAAATCCTTGAAAATGCTTGAATCGTCAAAAATGCAATAAAATACGTTTTATAGCATTTTAATATTTATTAATTATTTACATTTTTTTAAAAATCCCATTAAAAATCTATAAAAATCAATATTTTTATAGAATATTTCATATTATTTTCGAAAATACATGAACATTAAAAGCTCAGAAAAATGTGCTAAATCGTATTTTATTGCATATTTCGACGTTTTAAGCGGTTTGAGTGCTTTTCCAAAACTCATTTTTAGCTAAAATACTAAATTTTCACACTTTTAAATAGAATTTCTACTGCAATTGAAATTTATGGGAAAAGTAGCAAATTTTATGATTTTCTTTAGAAGCTTATCAAGGTATATTTTATCTAAAAATAGTTTTTCAGAAAATCCTTGAAAATGCTCTTAATCGTCAAAAATGCAATAAAATAAGTTTTATAGCATTTTTAATATTTATAATTATTTCATATTTTTAAAATCCCATTAAAAATCTATAAAATCAATATTTTTATAGAATATTTCATATTATTTTCGAAAAATAATGAAACATTAAAAGCTCAGAAAATGTGCTAAAATCGTATTTATTGCATATTTCGACGTTTTAGAGCGGTTTGAGGCTTTTTCAAACTCATTTTTACTAAAATACTTACATTTTCACACTTTTAAATAGAATTCTACTGCAATTGAAATTTATGGGAAAAGTAAGCAAAATTTTATGATTTTCTTTTAGGAAGCTTACTATAGGTATATTTTATCTAAAAATAGTTTTCAGAAAACTTGAAAATGCCTTAAATCGTCAAAAATGCAATAAATCAAGTTTATAGCATTTTTAATATTTATTAATTATTTACATATTTTTAAAATCCCATTAAAAATTATAAAAATCAATATTTTTATAGAATATTTCATATTATTTCGAAAATACATGAAACATTAAAAAGCTCAGAAAATGTGCTAAAATCGTATTTTATTGCATATTTCGACGTTTTAGAGCGTTTGAGTGCTTTTCTGGCAAAACTCATTTTTAGCTAAAATACTTAGATTTTCACACTTTTAAATAGAATTTCTACTGCAATTGAAATTTATGGGAAAAGTAAGCAAAATTTTATGATTTTCTTTAGAAGCTTACTCATAGGTATATTTTATCTAAAAAATAGTTTTTCAGAAAATCCTTGAAATGCCTTAAATCGTCAAAAAATGCAATAAAATAAGTTTATAGCATTTTAATATTTATTAATTATTTACATATTTTTAAAAATCCCATTAAAAATCTATAAAAATCAATATTTTTATAGAATATTTCATATTATTTTCGAAAAATACATGAAACATTAAAAAGCTCAGAAAAATGTGCTAAAATCGTATTTTATTGCATATTTCGACGTTTTAGAGCGGTTTGAGTGCTTTTCTGGCAAAACTCATTTTTAGCTAAAATACTAGATTTTCACACTTTTAAATAGAATTTCTACTGCAATTGAAATTTATGGGAAAAGTAAGCAAAATTTTATGATTTTCTTTAGGAAGCTTACTCATAGGTATATTTTATCTAAAAAATAGTTTTTCAGAAAATCCTTGAAAATGCCTTAATCGTCAAAAATGCAATAAAATAACGTTTTATAGCATTTTTAATATTTATAATTATTTACATATTTTTAAAAATCCATTAAAAATCTATAAAAATCAATATTTTTATAGAATATTTCATATTATTTTCGAAAATACATGAAACATTAAAAAGCTCAGAAAATGTGCTAAAATCGTATTTTATTGCATATTTCGACGTTTTAGAGCGGTTTGAGTGCTTTTCTGGCAAAACTCATTTTTAGCTAAAATACTTACATTTTCACACTTTTAAATAGAATTTCTACTGCAATTGAAATTTATGGAAAAGTAAGCAAAATTTTATGATTTTCTTTTAGGAAGCTTACTCATAGGTATATTTTATCTAAAAATAGTTTTTCAGAAAATCCTTGAAAATGCCTTGAATCGTCAAAAATGCAATAAAATAAGTTTTATAGCATTTTTAATATTTATAATTATTTACATATTTTTAAAAATCCCATTAAAATCTATAAAAATCAATATTTTTATAGAATATTTCATATTATTTTCGAAAATACATGAAACATTAAAAAGCTCAGAAAATGTGCTAAAATCGTATTTTATTGCATATTTCGACGTTTTAGAGCGGTTTGAGTGCTTTTCTGGCAAAACTCATTTTTAGCTAAAATACTAATTTTCACACTTTTAAATAGAATTTCTACTGCAATTGAAATTTATGGGAAAAGTAAGCAAAATTTTATGATTTTCTTTAGGAAGCTTACTCATAGGTATATTTTATCTAAAAATAGTTTTTCAGAAAATCCTTGAAAATGCCTTGAATCGTCAAAAATGCAATAAAATAAGTTTTATAGCATTTTTGAATATTTATAAATTATTTACATTTTTAAAAATCCCATTAAAAATCTATAAAAATCAATATTTTTATAGAATATTTCATATATTTTCGAAAATACATGAAACATTAAAAAGCTCAGAAAAATGTGCTAAAATCGTATTTTATTGCATATTTCGACGTTTTAGAGCGTTTGAGTGCTTTTCTGGCAAAACTCATTTTTAGCTAAAATACTAATTTTCACACTTTTAAATAGAATTTCTACTGCAATTGAAATTTATGGGAAAAGTAAGCAAAATTTTATGATTTTCTTTAGAAGCTTACTCATATGTATATTTTATCTAAAAATAGTTTTTCAGAAAATCCTTGAAAATGCCTTAATCGTCAAAATGCAATAAAATAACGTTTTATAGCATTTTTGAATATTATATAATTATTTACATATTTTTAAAAATCCCATTAAAAATCTATAAAAATCAATATTTTTATAGAATATTTCATATTATTTTCGAAAATACATGAAACATTAAAAGCTCAGAAAAATGTGCTAAAATCGTATTTTATTGCATATTTCGACGTTTTAGAGCGGTTTGAGTGCTTTTCTGGCAAAACTCATTTTTAGCTAAAATACTTAATTTTCACACTTTTAAATAGAATTTCTACTGCAATTGAAATTTATGGGAAAAGTAAGCAAAATTTTATGATTTTCTTTTAGGAAGCTTACTCATAGGTATATTTTATCTAAAAATAGTTTTTCAGAAAATCCTTGAAAATGCCTTGAATCGTCAAAAAATGCAATAAAATCAAGTTTTATAGATTTTTAATATTTATAATTATTTACATATTTTAAAAAATCCCTTTAAAAAATCTATAAAATCAATATTTTTATAGAATATTTCATATTATTTCGAAAATACATGAAACATTAAAAGCTCAGAAAATGTGCTAAAATCGTATTTTATTGCATATTTCGACGTTTTAGAGCGTTTGAGTGCTTTTCTGGCAAAACTCATTTTTAGCTAAAATACTTACATTTTCACACTTTTAAATAGAATTTCTACTGCAATTGAAATTTATGGGAAAAGTAAGCAAAATTTTATGATTTTCTTTTAGGAAGCTTACTCATAGGTATATTTTATCTAAAAATAGTTTTTCAGAAAATCCTTGAAAATGCTTAATCGTCAAAAATGCAATAAAATCAAGTTTTATAGCATTTTTAATATTTATTAATTATTTACATATTTTTAAAAATCCCATTAAAAATCTATAAAAATCAATATTTTTATAGAATATTTCATATTATTTTCGAAAATACATGAAACATTAAAAGCTCAGAAAAATGTGCTAAAATCGTATTTTATTGCATATTTCGACGTTTTAGAGCGGTTTGAGTGCTTTTCTGGCAAAACTCATTTTTCAGCTAAAATACTTAGATTTTCACACTTTTAAATAGAATTTCTACTGCAATTGAAATTTATGGGAAAAGTAAGCAAAATTTTATGATTTTCTTTAGGAAGCTTACTCATAGGTATATTTTATCTAAAAATAGTTTTTCAGAAAATCCTTGAAAATGCCTTAATCGTCAAAAATGCAATAAAATACGTTTTATAGCATTTTTAATATTTATAATTATTTACATATTTTTAAAAATCCCATTAAAAATCTATAAAAATCAATATTTTTATAGAATATTTCATATTATTTTCGAAAAATACATAAAACATCAAAATCTTTGAAAAATGTGCTAAAATCGTATTTTATTGCATATTTCGACGTTTTAGAGCGGTTTGAGTGCTTTTCTGGCAAAACTCATTTTTAGCTAAAATACTTACATTTTCACACTTTTAAATAGAATTTCTACTGCAATTGAAATTTATGGGAAAAGTAAGCAAAATTTTATGATTTTCTTTTAGGAAGCTTACTCATAGGTATATTTTATCTAAAAATAGTTTTTAGAAAATCCTGAAAATGCCTTGAATCGTCAAAAATGCAATAAAATAAGTTTTATAGCATTTTTAATATTTATTAATTATTTACATATTTTTAAAAATCCCATTAAAAATCTATAAAAATCAATATTTTTATAGAATATTTCATATTATTTTCGAAAAATACATGAAACATTAAAAGCTCAGAAAAATGTGCTAAAATCGTATTTTATTGCATATTTCGACGTTTTAGAGCGTTTGAGTGCTTTTCTGGCAAAACTCATTTTTTAGCTAAAATACTTAGATTTTCACACTTTTAAATAGAATTTCTACTGCAATTGAAATTTATGGGAAAAGTAAGCAAAATTTTATGATTTTCTTTAGGAAGCTTACTCATAGGTATATTTTATCTAAAAATAGTTTTTCAGAAAATCCTGAAAATGCCTTAAATCGTCAAAAATGCAATAAAATAACGTTTTATAGCATTTTTAATATTTATATAATTATTTACATATTTTTAAAATCCATTAAAAATCTATAAAAATCAATATTTTTATAGAATATTTCATATTATTTTCGAAAAATACATGAAACATTAAAAGCTCAGAAAATGTGCTAAAATCGTATTTTATTGCATATTTCGACGTTTTAGAGCAGTTTGAGTGCTTTTCTGCAAAACTCATTTTTAGCTAAAATACTAGATTTTCACACTTTTAAATAGAATTTCTACTGCAATTGAAATTTATGGGAAAAGTAAGCAAAATTTTATGATTTTCTTTAGGAAGCTTACTATAGGTATATTTTATCTAAAAATAGTTTTCAGAAATCCTGAAAATGCCTTAAATCGTCAAAAATGCAATAAAATAAGTTTTATAGCATTTTAATATTATAATTATTTACATATTTTAAAAAATCCATTAAAAATCTATAAAATCAATATTTTTATAGAATATTTCATATTATTTTCGAAAATACATGAAACATTAAAAGCTCAGAAAATGTGCTAAAATCGTATTTTATTGCATATTTCGACGTTTTAGAGCGGTTTGAGTGCTTTTCTGAAAACTCATTTTTAGCTAAAATACTAGATTTTCACACTTTTAAATGAATTTCTACTGCAATTGAAATTTATGGGAAAAGTAAGCAAAATTTTATGATTTTCTTTTAGGAAGCTTACTTATAGGTATATTTTATCTAAAAATAGTTTTCGAAAATCCTTGAAAATGCCTTAATCGTCAAAAATGCAATAAAATAAGTTTTATAGCATTTTTAATATTTATAATTATTTACATATTTTAAAAATCCTATTAAAAATCTATAAAATCAATATTTTTATAAATATTTCATATTATTTTCGAAAATACATGAAACATTAAAAGCTCAGAAAAATGTGCTAAAATCGTATTTTATTGCATATTTCGACGTTTTAGAGCGTTTGAGTGCTTTTCTGGCAAACTCATTTTAGCTAAAATACTACATTTTCACACTTTTAAATAGAATTTCTACTGCAATTGAAATTTATGGGAAAAGTAAGCAAAATTTTATGATTTTCTTTTAGAAGCTTACTCATAGGTATATTTTATCTAAAAAATAGTTTTTCGAAAATCTGAAAATGCCTTAAATCGTCAAAAATGCAATAAAATCAAGTTTTATAGCATTTTGAATATTATAATTATTTACATTTTTAAAAATCCATTAAAAATCTATAAAAAACAATATTTTTATAGAATATTTCATATTATTTTCGAAAAAAACATGAAACATTAAAAGCTCAGAAAATGTCTAAAATCGTATTTTATTGCATATTTCGACGTTTTAGAGCGGTTTGAGTGCTTTTCTGGCAAAACTCATTTTCAGCTAAAATACTAAGATTTTCACACTTTTAAATAGAATTTCTACTGCAATTGAAATTTATGGGAAAAGTAAGCAAAATTTTATGATTTTCTTTAGAAGCTTCTACTAGGTATATTTTATCTAAAAATAGTTTTTCAGAAAATCCTTGAAAATGCCTTAAATCTCAAAATGCAATAAAATCAGTTTTATAGCATTTTTGAATATTTATTAATTATTTACATATTTTAAAAATCCATTAAAAATCTATAAAAATCAATATTTTTATAGAATATTTCATATTATTTTCGAAAATACATGAAACATTAAAAGCTCAGAAAAATGTGCTAAAATCGTATTTTATTGCATATTTCGACGTTTTAGAGCGGTTTGAGTGCTTTTCTGAAAACTCATTTTTAGCTAAAATACTTAGATTTTCACACTTTTAAAGAATTTCTACTAATTGAAATTTATGGGAAAAGTAAGCAAAATTTTATGATTTTCTTTTAGAAGCTTACTCATAGGTATATTTTATCTAAAATAGTTTTTCAGAAAATCCTTGAAAATGCCTTAAATCGTCAAAAATGCAATAAAATCAAGTTTTATAGCATTTTTGAATATTTATAATTATTTACATATTTTTAAAAATCCATTAAAAATCTATAAAAATCAATATTTTTATAGAATATTTCATATTATTTTCGAAAATACATGAAACATTAAAAGCTCAGAAAAATGTGCTAAAATCGTATTTTATTGCATATTTCGACGTTTTAGAGCGGTTTGAGTGCTTTCTGGCAAAACTCATTTTTAGCTAAAATACTTACATTTTCACACTTTTAAATAGAATTTCTACTGCAATTGAAATTTATGGGAAAAGTAAGCAAAATTTTATGATTTTCTTTTAGGAAGCTTACTATAGGTATATTTTATCTAAAATAGTTTTTCGAAAATCCTTGAAAATGCCTTGAATCGTCAAAAATGCAATAAAATCAAGTTTTATAGCATTTTTAATATTTATTAATTATTTAATTTTTTAAAAATCCCATTAAAAATCTATAAAATCAATATTTTTATAGAATATTTCATATTATTTTCGAAAATACATGAAACATTAAAATTAAAATAACATTAAGCTAAATATTTTGATTTACGTTTAAGTTTGATTTCTAAACTATTTAGCTAAATTTACCTTTAAAATTTCATAAATTGGAAAACAAAATTATGATTTTCAGTATATAGTATATTATAAAAGTTTCAAAAACTGAATGCATTCAAATGCAAAAAAAGTTTTATTTAATATTATTAATTATTTATTTTAAATCTAAATCTATAAATCAATATTTTTTGAATATATATTATTTCGAAAATACATAAACATTAAAAGCTCAGAAAATGTAACATTATTGCATATTTCGACGTTTTAGAGGTTGGGCTTCTGGAAACTCATTTATAACTATCAACTTTAAATAAATTACGAATTAAATTTGGAAAATAAGCAATTTTGATTTTTTTTAACTATAAATATTTATCTAAAATAGTTTCAGAAACTTGAATGCTAATCAAATGCAAATAAGTTTTGATTTAATATTTTTAAATTTTAACTAATTATAAACAATTTATGAAATTTCTAGAATAATGAAACATTAAAACGAAATTTAAATCATTTTTGCATATTTCGTTTGGCGTTTGTTTTGGCAAAACTCATTTTAGTAAATCATTTTCACTTTAAATAGAATTTCATGAATTAAATTTATGGAAAAGTAAGCAAATTTTAGATTTTCTTTGAGTTACTATAGTATATTTTATCTAAAATAGTTTCAGAAATCTGAAATGCCTTATTAAATGCAATAAAATCTTTATAATTTTTAATATTTATAATTATTTACATTTTTAAAAATCCATTAAATCTATAAATCAATATTTTTAATATTTTATTATTTTCGAAATAATAAACATTAAAGCTCAGAAAATGCTAAAATCTATTTAGATATTTCGACGTTTTGGCGGTTTAGTGCTTTTCTGGAAACTATTTAAAAATACTAATTTTCACACTTTTAAATAGATTTCCTGCAATTAAATTTATGGAAAGAAAATTTTATTTTTTTAGTATATAGGTATATTTATAAAATGTTTTCAAAACTGAATGCTAAGTCAAATGCAATAAAATAGTTTTATAATTTAATATTATATTATATTTTAAAATATTAAAATCTATAAAATAATATTTTTATAGAATATTTCATATTATTTTCGAAAATAATGAAACATAAACTAAAGTATTTTATCTAAAATAGTTTTTGAAATTTGATGCTTAAATCGCAAAATCAATAAAATCAAGTTTTAACTTTTAAATAATTTATTCATATTTTTAAAATATGAAAATTAAAAATTAATATTTTTTTAATATTCATATTATTTTCAAAAAATGAAATTAAAAAGCTCGAAAAATGTGCTAAAATGTATTTATTGATATTTCACGTTTTAAGCATGTTTAGTGTTTTTGGCAAACTCATTTTAATAAAAATCTAAATTTCACATTTTAATAGAATTTCATTAATTGAAATTTTGGAAAAGTAAAAAATTTTATATTTTCTTTTAGAGTTAGTTATTTATAATATTATTTTATCTAAAAATAGTTTTCAGAAAATTTGAAAATGCTTAATCTTAAAAATGCATAAAATAATTTTATTTTAAATAAATTATTTTTAAATCTAAAATCTAATCTAAATAAAATAATAAGTTAAATAAAAATTAAAATTTATTATACTATTAGTTTCAACATTATAAATAATCAACTTAAAAGTTATAATTGATTGAGTGAATTTTATATTTTAATTATAATATTTCTAAAATTTGAAAATCGAAATTTAATCTAAGAATAATATTTTATAATTTTGTTTAATAATTTTTAATCTTAAAATCATAAAATATATTTTATAGATTTATTTAAATATAACTAAATAAATAAATTTATGATTTTCATTAATTGTTAACAAAAATTTCATTTGTAATATTAAATTAAAATTATTTTAATTATATTTTTAAAAATAATCTATAAATTAAAAATTTAAATTAATTATTAATTTAAATTAATTATTTAATATTTCTATTTTTTCAAATCATAAATTAAATTATTTTATCATTTTAGCTGTGCTACAATTTATTTTAATTATAATATAATTCAACTTTTTATTATTGATTAAATGAGCTAAATTTATGTTTTAATTATAAATATTTCAAAATAGTTTCAAAAAAATTTAAAGTTATATAATTTAATTTTTAAATATTAATTTAATCAAATCATAAAATATATATTTTTTATAAATTATATATTAAAAGACATATAATTTAATTTTTTTCTGAATTAGCAAATATTTCATTTAATTTACTTAATAGTGCAATATTTAAACAATTATTTTAAAATATAAATTATTTAAACATTTTATTTAAATAAATCTTAAAATTTAAATTTTAATTTATTTTAAAAATAAATAAATAAATCTAAAATCATTAAAATTTATATTCGAAATTCTGAAACTATTTTATAATTGTTTTATTTTTTAAATATTTTGCTTATTTCAAAAATTTTAGAATTAGAATTTTTAAATAAATTATTTTGGAAAACAAAATTATCTAGAAGTTTTATGAAAATTAAAATTTAAAATGAATAAATTAATAAAATATTTTAAAATTTTTTAATATTATATTT
>WNWK01027786.1:0-25981 GCA_009830355.1 Cherax destructor | reverse complement strand
AACTGTAACAGGGTAGTTACTGTAATAGTAACTGAAGCAATGGTAGTTACTGTACCATAGTAACTATCACTGGTAGTTACTGTACCATTGTAACTTAGCAATGGTAGTTCTTTACCATATCCTAGCAATGGTAGTTACTGTCCATAAACTGTAACAGTGGTAGTTACTGTACCATAAACGTAGCGGGGTAGTTACTGTACCATAGTGGAATGTTGGTTGGTATTACCCAGGTCGAGGCCACCCCTCACTGGGATGGGGGGCCCGGGGTCCCACTGTGGTATTTTTGGGTACTGGGAAGACCTGAGCTATCTTATGACTCTCTCTCTCTCCTCCATTACTGGTAACATTTCTAACACTACCACCACTACCCCCAAAACCCACCACTAAAACTACTACCACCACTGAAACTACTACCACCACTGAAACTACTACCACCATAAAACAAACCCCAATTTCCACCATTACCCAAAAAACTACAACCATTAAAAAACCCCACCATTACCACCAATACCACCTCTACTCCCACCATTACTACCACTATTCCCAAACTCTAGTACCACTACTACTAAAACTACTCCACCCTTCCAATACACTTGTGAGTTTATATGAGAGAAATACATAGGCAGGAATATGATTGAAGGCAACATCAACTACAAAAATAACTGTGTAGCAACAGCAGAAACCAACAACAGTAGTAGCGTAACAACAGGAACCGCTACAACAAGATAGTAAAAAAAAGTAGTAAACGGGAAAACAGCAGCAGTTTTTACCCCACTTTTTTGAAATTTTGGGCCCTCTGTTGTATTTTTACCCAAGGGAACAGGAAAAACAAAAGCCAGGGTGAGCCCTGGGTTTACCCCAAAAGGGGAAAAAAACCTCCCCAAACCCCCAAGGGTTTGTGTGGGGTCTTCCTACACGGCGAGGGACGTCATTAAGGTAAAGTACGCAAAACAGTATTTAAAACCCCCAGTAAATGTGTAAATTATAATCTTTTTATGGAATGTATTTGTGTTTTGGTACTTTTGGGGGAGGGGGTGCATAATGCCGTGACTAGCACGTTTTATATATATGTCGTGGCGATTAGGTAAAACTTGCGATTTTGGCTTAAAAAGCAACGCTCACCTTGCCAAAAAGACAAGTGAAAATTTTGTATGCAAAAAATTTTAAAATCATTCTGAACCTAACGAAAAAATATTTAATTGTGTTTGTTTATTATTAAATTATTGTTAACGTATCTAAAATATATTTAGTTGGGTTAGGCTAAATTAAATTGCGCTTCTTGTAATAAGGTTAGGTGGGTTTTTTAAAAGTTTCTTTTAAACGTATAAGGAAAATTTTAGAAAGACTTAATTTTAGATGAGTTTTTGTAATTGCCAGTTTTATAACCCAGAATATATATATATATATATATATATATATATATATATATATATATATATATATATATATATATATATATATATATATATATATATATATATATATATATTAAAAAAATTTAGGTTAAGGGTATTTTGGATTTTTTGCATTTATCCTTATTGAAAAATTTATGATGGGGTTATTGGGACACACAACACAAAACACGCATCAGAGTGGGCGCCTGTGACAGGGGGGGTTTCCCAAAGGGGTCAGTCCTAGGACCAGTGCTATTTTTGGTATATGTGAATGACATGAGGGAAAGGGGATAGACTCAGAAGTGCCCCTGTTCACCGATGATGTGAAGTTAATGGGGAGAATTAAATCAAATGACGATCAGGCAGGACTACAAAGAGACCTGGACAGGGGGACCCCGGGTCCAGAACTGGCTCCTCGAATTTAACCCTGGTAAATGCAAAGTCATGAAGATTGGGAAGGGAAATAGCCCGCAGGCAGAGAAGGGCAGGGTGGCCAAAGACTCAAACCTCACTCAAGAAAAAAAATTTTGGGGTGAGTATAACACCGAGCACATCCCCGGGAAGCAAATCAACCAGATAACTGCTGCAGCATATGGGCGCCTGGCAAACCTGAAAAAGTGTTCCGATACCTTAGTAAGGAATCGTTCAAGACACTGTACACCGTGTACGTCGGGCCCATACTGGGTATGCAGCACCAGTTTGGAACCATACCTGGTCAAGCGTCAAAAATTAAAGAAAGTGAAAAGGGTTTTTGAAAAATGACACGATATCTATTAAAATGACATTCCAGTGAACATAGAAAGGAAAGCCCTTCTAGCATCTAGCTTGTTACTGGGCTTTTGCAACAAAGTCAGTATCCTAGCCCATTATCCAACTTTTTCAATAGTCCTCATGGGATTACAATTGGTAGGGTACAAACCCAAAGCATAAAATTTAATATGTTTTTTAAAAAAGTTAGTGTCGGGGTTTCAAAGTAAATAAATGTACATATGATCAGGATGTTCATTAAGTAATGCATTAGGAGGTTAATTGGGAGGTTAGCCCCCTCACTGCTCTATCAATAATCTGTGGGGGGACAATATATCCAATAAAAAAAATCCCATCGTAAAGCAATAATTAAATAATACAGATATATGCAAATAAGAATATATGTTTTTATGAGTGATCCCCAGGTAACTCTAAATCGACTAACCAGTGTCCAACTGAAGTTCTCATAAGCTAGCTTCTAACAAACTGACAATCAGAACAGCTTGATTGACCAGTAAAATGCCCACCCGCAAAACAGCAATATAACAGGCAACAGCGACACAGGTCAGGAACCAGGAGATAGAAAATCGCCCCTAACGGGGGACCATCAATAGATCCTCCAAAACAGTCACAAAACCCCCTTTTACTGAACTAGGGTTTAGCATAAACAATCCCAAATTGGGCGGTGAAGGGTGCCTTATCAAAAAGGTCAGGAGCTGTAGCTAGAGACCTGAGTTATCTCAGAGTGTCAATGTGACACAACCCAGAAAAAAATTGAAAATCACTGTCTAGTCTATCCTCTGTGAACAAGTTACACAGAGTCCTGAGAAGTATTTTTTGTCTCACCACCGAACACATACTCTACCCACAGAGTTAAATGGCGAGAAAACAAGCAGAGACAGGAGAGGGTTGTTCAACGATGTCCAGCTGCGTAGTGCTCTCGAGGAAGGAGCAGCAGCCACCCACCTCAGGTGGAATCACGTGACTCCCTCCCAGCAACTGACGCCCGGCAGTATAACAAGCGAGGTCATACTCGGTAGTTTTCCAACCCAGGGCAGCTACTACAAACATGAGCATAATTTATAATGTTACATCCTACTCAAATAAAAGCTAATAAATATGTCTAATAGGTCAAATAATAATATAAAGCAAGATATTAACATTTGCTATTTTCGAGAATATCACAATATAAAAAAAAGAAAATGGGAAAAATACATCAATCACATATAAACAGATATATACATTGGGGGCCCAAAATTTTGGGGTCGCAATAGGTTTGCAACAAGGTTAGTTGGGGCAAAGGGAATGTCTTACAAAGAAAGGCAAGGGAAATCGGCCTGATGATACTGGAGGATTGGGGGGTTAGGGAAGACATGATAACAACATACAAAATACTGGGGAATAGACAAGGTGGACAGAGACAGGATGCTTCAGAGAGGAGACACAGAAACAAGGGGTCACTCTTTAAGTTGAAGACTCAAAGAGTCAAAGGAATGTTAGGAAGTATTTCTTCAGTCATGGAGTAGTCAGGAAGTGGAATAGTCTGCAAGTGATGTAGTGGAGGCAGGAACCATACATTGCTTTAAGATGAGGTATGATAAAGCTCATGGAGCAGGGAGAGAGAGACCCAGTAGCGATCAGTGAAGAGGCGGGGCCAGGGCTGAGTCTTGACCCCTGCAACCACAACTAGGTGAGTACAATTAGGTGAGTACATACACAACACACACACAACACATGCAACACTCAAACACACAACACACACAAACACACCTCTCAATCTTCCCGCCCCACACATGCAGACACACACATACATGCACACACTAACAAACAGCACACATTGGAACACATAAACCATAAAAAATAATGGCTCAGAGGGTAAGTCGAAGGCTCAGTGGATCAGAGGAAGATGGTGCTGGTAAGGAAGAATGGATGGAAGAGCAATATAAAAGGATAGAGGCAGAGAAGAAGAAATGTTATTCAATAACCAAGCCACAGAAGCCAGATACAGGCCTAGAATATGAGGTAAATAAGCTGAAGCGAGTTACAGGACTATTGCCCAGAGGAGACATAGCATCTGATGCATTTATACCACTACTGAATGAGGAGCCCAATGGAAAGGTAGGAGAACAGACTGACGCTAAGGCCGATCACACCACTAAGCGAGGCCAAGGAATGAAGGGGAGAGATGTTGGGAGCAGGGATAGAAGTAAGGGAGGGGAGAAGGTGGAGAGGAGATAGGTCAATGGAGAGGCACGACAATATCCCAAGTTACAGGAAACAATAAGGAGACAAGCCATGTACAAATGGGATCCACAGACACAGAAAGGCAATGGGAGGTGGAGTGAGAAGTCAGTGTTTATTCATGGTCTTCAGGAGAGTGAGGGAGGACACATAATGAAAGACAGCAGGAAGAAAAACAGGAGATTGAAAACATCATCAAAGAGATAGGCGAGGAGGACATGACTGAGATAGTAAATTTTCAGAGAATAGGGGGTATATGAAAGGGAGAAATCAGCCAGTCAAACTGATTTTCAAGACAGAAAATGTTCGGAACAGGATCCTGCAAGAGAAACAATGGCTGAAGGAATTGTCAACATACAAAAGGGTGTTCCTAGACAGAGACAGAACAAGAACAGAATGACAGCAGCTGAGGCAGAGGACACAGAAACGAAAGGGGCTAGGAATAGAAGCAAGGACAGAGTCGGCAGAGGATAACCAGAGCAGGGCACAGCAACAAGCACAAGCACACACAGAACCACCCCAGAACCCCACAACCAAACATTCTATCCCAACACAAACCACAATCCACACTTACAGCCCCCACCCAACACTAAGCTGTAGAATCCCACAGCACTCTGTCAGGTCCCCCACCTTTACTGACCCCCAGAACACAGTGTTGGAGAGGAAACTGAAGGTATGGTTCACCAATGCTGATGGAATAACGAATAAGTGGGAGGAGTGGCATGAGAGAATCAAACAGCCATCACCGGACATCATAGGTCTCACAGAAACCAACCTCACAGGAATAATATCAGTTACCATCTTTCCAATGGGATATCAGATCCTGAGGAAGAGAGGGAAAGAGAGGAAAGAGAGAGAGAGAGAGAGAGGAGGAGAGAGAAGAGGAGAGGAGAGGAGTGGAAAAGAGAGAAGGAGAAAGAGAGGAGGGAGAGGACTGAACAGAAGGGTGGGAGGAGTGGAAAGCTCATCAAAACCAATGGGATTTTGATGAGCTGGAGAGAAGAAGCAGAGGAAAGCAAGAGATTAATAGTAGGAACGCTTCAGTCTGGAGGTCCCAAAGTGGTAATTGCAGTGATGTATAACCCACCACAGAACAGCAGGAGGCCAAGGCAAGAGTATGATGAGAGTAATAGATCGATGGTTGACACACTGACTGAAGTAGCCAGAAGGGCTCATGCGAGCAGGGCGAAGCTACTGATCATGGGTGACTTCAACCACAAGGAAATCGACTGGGAGAACCTGGAGCCAACTAGGGACCAGAAACGTGGAGGGGTAAGATGATGGAGGTGGTACTGGAAAAACCCCATGTACCAACACTTAAAGGGACACTTAAAGAGAGAGAGAGGAGGATAAAACCAGTGAGACTGGACCTAATATTCACCTTGAGTAGAGCAGATTGAGGACATCACATAACATAAGAACATAAGAAAGGAGGAAAACTGCAGAGGGCCCGTTGGCCCATTCTAGGCAGGTCCTTTAACCATCCCCCTAACAGAATATTTGTTTAACCAATTTTTTAAAGCACCCAAAAATAAGCTTTGATAATTTTATTTTCCTGTGCAATTCCCCCCAAATCCAACCCCTTTCACTCATGAATTTATCCAACCTAAATTTAAAACTACCCAAGGTCCTTGCTTCAATAACCCTACTAGGCAGACTGTTCCATTCATCAACTACCCTATTTCCAAACCAATACTTTCCTATATCCTTTCTAAATCTAAACTTATCTAACTGAATCCATTGTGCGGGTTCTCTCTTGGAGAGATACCCTCAAGACCTATTTATATCCCCTTTGTTAATACCCATTTTCCACTTGTATACCTCGATCATGTCTCCCTCATTCTACGTCTTACAAGTGAATGTAATTTAAGGGTCTTCAATCTTTCTTCGTAAGGAAGATTTCTAATGCTATGTATTAATTTAGTCATTCTACGCTGAATGTTTTCTAACGAATTTATGTCCATTCTGTAATATGGAGACCAGAACTGAGCTGCGTAATCTAGGTGAGGCCTTACTAATGATGTATAAAGCTGTAATATAACGTCTGGACTTCTGTTGCTAACACTTCTTGATATAAATCCCAGTAATATATTTGCCTTATTACGTACGCTTAGGCATTGCTGTCTTGGTTTAAGGTTGCTGCTTACCATCACCCCAAGTCCTTCTCGCAATCTGTATGGCTAAGTTCTACGTTATTTAACTTATAAGTGCTTGGGTTATGGACACTCCTGAGCTTTAGAACTTGCATTTATCTACATTGAACTGCATCTGCCATTTTTCTGACCAGGAATTGAGTTTGTCTAAATCCTCCTGTAGTTCACTGACATCTACGTCTGAATCGATTATCCTACCTATCTTCGTGTCATCAGCCCCCTTGGGGCCACTGATCACGTGGTTCTGAGCTTCGAAGACATAGTAGAGTCACAAGTGGAGAGGGAAGCAGGAAGGGCAGGACCCAAACTACAAGAGAGGGGACTACACAGGCATGAAGAATTTCCTGAATGGGATTCAGTGGGACAGAGAACTGGCAGGGAAGTCAGTAAACGAAATGACAGAATATTCCAGAGACAGAATATTCCAGAGACAGAATATTCCAGGGACAGAATATTCCAGAGATGGGACACAGCAACAAGGGGTCACAGTTGAAAGTTGAAGACTCAGATGAATCACAGGGATGTTAGGAAGAATTTCTTCAGTCACAGAGTTGTCAGAAGTGGAATAGCTTGGGAAGTGATGTAGTGGAGGCAGGATCCATACATAGCTTTAAGAAGAGGTATGATGAAGCTCATGGAGCAGGCAGAGTGATCTAGTTGCGACCAGTGAAGAAGGGGGCCAGGAGCTGTGACTCGACCCCTGCAACCACAACTAGGTGAGTACACACACACACACACATATAGGATGTCACAACAAGGTTCTTGCTAGATCCTGGTCACAGACTAGTGCATAACCTACTTGTACTGGGGTATCCCTGCAACATTACCTTAAGTGTTGCAACACTTCTCACTGTAGCAACACTCGTGTTGCAGAACTTCAGATTCGTCAAGACGTCGGTACTGAACACCTGAAACTAGGATCAGGGACTGATTACCTCATTTTGTAGCATCTTCAGTCTTTCGTGATGTATTGATAGCGCCACTGGTTGACGAACCGTCTACTTAAGACAAGTACTCAGATGTTGCAGTTGTGTTTAATAGCATAATATGAATACCCTTGATGTTATGATACCCCCCTGCACACTCGCCAGAATAACGAATAAATGGGAGTGGCACGAAAGCATCACAGAGGGGTCACCAGACATCATAGCTCTCACAGAAACCAAGCTCACAGGAATGATAACAGATGCCATCTTTCAAACGGGATATCAGATCCTGAGGAAAGACAGAGGGAGTGGAGGAGGGACTGCTCATCAAAAACCAACGGGATTTTGATGAGCTGGAGAGAGGAGACAGGAAGCAAGACACTACATAATAGGAACACTTCAGTCTGAAGGTCCCAAGATGGTAATTGCAGTGATGTATAACCCACCACAGAACAGAAGGAGGCCAAGGCAAGAGTATGATGAGAGTAACAGAGACAGGGTTGACACACTGGCCAGAGTAGCAAGAAGGGCTCATGTGGGTAGGGCAAAGCTACTGGTTGTGAGTCACTTCAATCACAAATAAATTGACTGGAGAACCTGGAGCCACATGGGGGCCAAGAAACGTGGCGGACTAAGATGATGGAGGTGGTACTGGAAAACCTCATGTTCCAGCACGTAAGGGATACTACCAGAGAGAGAGGAGAGGATGAACCAGCAAGACTGGACTTAGTATTCACCTTGAGTAGTGTTACGCTCCCAGGTCTATATACGACCATAAGTATATCCTTTATTTCTGATTAGAGCATAATAATTATAGGCAGAAAGTTTGGGGATAATAATAATCTTCAATAAATCTTATTTTAATGAAGTAGTTGAATACATAATATAAAACATAAGGCAAGAAAGATTATTTGGTTATACAGTATCCTTATAAAGAATGCTTACTGTAGGGTCTATTTCACAACGTTTCCAAGACTATGCCTTGAAATACATGGTTACAGAGACATTAAATCTGTAGAATGTGACGTATATACAGACACTCATTCAGAGTGAAATATCTAGTCTCAATACTAGATCAGTCAGACAATTATACCATTTATCAGAATATACAAATTGAAGAATACCAAAAACAGTCAGTTTATAAGAGCAGAGCAGCAGTGTTGTCTCGTTGGCTGGTATCTACACACTGACTCCAGCTTCTACAGCCAGCCTGATGGTTAGGTAGGTCACGTGACTATTACCACCACCTTATTGACCTAAAAGGAGGGGGGAGGGGTGTATAATAATCAAACATGGTTTATTGGAGGTTTGACTCCTTATGTTTACCTTCCACAGGTAAACAGACCGATAACATAAAGTGACATAATGCCTTGGAACTTAACCCATTGTGGCCACATAAAATATAAATATACAAACAGATAATTTTAATAATACAAGGACGCAACAAGTAGCTCAGATATTGAGGACATAACATATGAAAAGCCCCTCGGTGCTAGTGATCATGTGGTTCTCAACCTCGAATACATAGTTGTTACAAAAAATGCAGAGGGAAGCATGAAGGGCAGGATGAATGAAGCCAAACTACAAAAAAAGGTGACTACAAAGGCATGAGGAATTTCCTGCACGAGGTTCAGTGGGACAGAGAACTGACAGGGAAGTCAGTAAACGAGATGATGGAATATGTGACAACAATATGCAAGGAACCTGAGGAGAGGTTTGTACCCAAGGTAACAGAAATAACGAGAAGGCCAAGACGAGCCCTTGGTTCACCCAGAGGTGCAGGGAGACCAAAACCAAGTGTGCTTGGAAATGGAAGAAGTATAGAAGGCAAAGGACCCAGGAGAATAAGGAGAGCAGTCGTAGAGCCAGAAATGAATATGCACAGGTAAGAAGGGAGGCCCAACGACAATACGAAAATGACATAGCGAAAGCTAAATCTGACCCGAAGCTGTTGTACAGCCACATCAAAAGGAAAACAACAGTCAAGGACCAGGTGATCAGGCTGAGGAAGGAAGGAGGAGAGATCACAAGAAACGACCGAGAACTGTGTGAAGAACTCAACAACAATTTAAAAGTAGTATTTACAGTGGAGACAGAAAGAACTCCAGAAAGCCAGAGTGGTGGGGTACACCATAAAGTGTTGGACATAATACATATAACCGAGGAGGAGGATAAGAGGCTGCTAAGTGAACTAGATACCTCAAAGGCGATGGGGCTTAACGACATCTCTCCATGGGTCCTGAGAGAGGGAGCAGAGGCGCTAACACTAACAACAATCTTCAAAACATCTATCGAAACAGGGCAGCTACTTGAGGTATGGAAGACAGCAAATGTAGTCCCAATTTTAAACAAGGGAGACAAAAACGTAGCACTAAACTACAGACCAGTGTCACTGACATGTATAGTATGCAAGGTCATGGAGAAGATTATCAGGAGAAGAGTGGTGGAACACCTAGAAAGGAATGAGCTTATCAACGACGGCCAACACGGTTTCAGGGACGGGAAATCCTGTGTCACAAACTTACTGGAGTTCTATGACAAGGTGACAGCAGTAAGACAAGAGAGAAATGGGTAGGTAGACTGCATTTTCTTGGACTGTAAGAAGGCGTTTGACACATTTCAACACAAGAGATTAGTGCAAAAGCTGCAGGATCAGGCAGGTATTACAGGGAAGGCACTGCATAGGATCAGAAAGGACAACAGCAAGTCATTGTATGTGACAAGGTCTCAGAGTGGGCGCCTGTGATGAGCGGGGTTCCACAGGGGTCAGTCCTAGGACCTGTGCTGTTTCTGGTATATGTGAATAACATGACAGAAGGTATAGACACAGAAGTGTCCCTGTTTGCTGATGATGTGAAGCTAATGAGGAGAATTCATTCGGATGAGGATCAGGCAGAACTACAAAGAGACCTGGACAGGCTGCAAGCCTGGTCCAGCAACTGGCTCCTAGAGTTTAACCCTACCAAGTGGAAAGTCATGAAGATAAGGGAAGGGCAAAGAAGACCGCAGACAGAGTACAGTTTAGGTGGCCAAACACTGCAAACTTCACTCAAGGACAAGTATCTTTGGGTGAGTATAATACAGAGCACATCCCCTGAAGTGCACATCAACCAAAAAACTGCTGCACCACATATAGGCGCCTAGCAAACCTAAAAATAGCATTCGACATCTCAGTAAGGAATCATTTAACACTCTGTACTTAGTGTACGTCAGGCCCATACTGGAGTATGCAGCACCAGAATGGAACCCACCCTTGGTCAAGCACGTCAAGAAAAAAGAGAAAGTGCAAATGTTTGCAACAAGACTAGTCTCGGAACTAGGGGAAATGTCCAACGAAGGCAGGTTATAGGAAATCGACCTGACGACGTTAGAGGACAGAAGAGAGGGCGGGGGACATGATAACAACATATAAAATACTGAGAGGAATTGACAAGGTGGACAGAGACAGAATGTTTCAGAGATGGGACACAGCAACAAGGGGACACAGTTGGAAGTTGAAGACTCAGATGAATCATAGGGATGTTAGGAAGTATTTCTTCAGTCACAGAGTGGTCGGGAAGTGGAATAGTCTGGAGAGTTGTGTAGTAAACCTGGAGGGGGTTTCGTGGAGCTCAGACCTCTACAACACAATTGTCCTCAAAGATTTGTTAAGTTATACCATGAATTAAGGAAACATCCTTATGGAGAAGGTAGATTATAGGGAAAAAATAACATATTAATAGAAGACAGGGTAACGACATGCCCCTTAGGGAGCCGTAGGATGGAGAGTGTGGCGCTGTATGGTTCGACAACGGTGTTGGAGACCTTCGTAAGGGCACGACGGAATAAGTGTTCGTGATTCTATCTGGGTATTCATCGCGGATCCTAGAGATGAGGAGAGTGTCACTGCCTGTGCCTGTGTCACCAGCCGAGGTGACGTGACATCGAAGATATCACGTATGAAAGGCCCCTTGGAGCTAGTGATCATTTGGTTCTGTGTTTTGATTATATAGTTGAGCTACAAATGGAGAGGGGAGCAGGAATAGGAAGGGAGAAACGAAACTACAAAAGGGGGGACTACACAGGCATGAGGAACTTCCTACAAGACGTTCAGTGGGAGAGAGAATTGGCAGGAAAACCAGTAAAGAAATGATGGAATATGTGACAACCAAATGCAAAGAGGCAGAGGAGAGGTTTGTTCCCAATGGAAACAGAAGTAATGGGAAGACCAGAACGAGTTCTTGGTTCACCCAGAGGTGTAGGGAGGCAAAAACTAAGTGCACTAGAGAATGGAAATAGTACAGAAGACAAAGGACCCAGGAAAATAAAGAGATTGGTCGAAGAGCCAGAAACGAATATGCACAGGTAAGAAGGGAGGCTCAGCGACAATACGAAAATGACATAGCATCGAAAGTCAAGTCTGACCCAAAACTGTTGTATAGCCATATTAGGAGGAAGACAACAGTCAAGGACCAGGTAATCAGGCTGAGGAAGGAAGGTGGGGAGTTCACAAGAAACGACCAAGACGTACGTGAGGAGCTCAACATGAGATTTAAAGAAGTATTTACAGAGGAGACAGGAAGGACTCCAGGAATTCATAATAGGGAGGTATACCAACAAGTGCTGGATGAAATACACACAACGAGGAGGAGGTGAAGAAGCTGCTATGTGAACTCGATACCTCAAAGCGGTGGGACCGACAACATTTCTCCATGGGTCCTTAGAGAGGGAGCAGAGATGTTGTGTGTGCCACTAACAAAATCATTAACACATCCATTGAAATTGGGCAACACCTGAGGCGTGAAGATGGCAAATGTAGTCCCAATTTTTAAGAAAGGAGACAGACACGAGGCATTAAACTACAGACCAGTGTCACTGACGTGTATAGTATGCAAAGTCATGGAGAAGATCATCAGGAGGAGAGTGGTGGAGCACCTAGAAAGACACAAGCTTATAAACGACAACCAGCACGGTTTCAGGGAAGGAAAATCCTGGTCACAAACCTACTGGAGTTTTATGACAAGGTAACGGAAGTAAGACACGAGAGAGAGGGGTGGATAGACTGCATTTTCTGGACTGCAAGAAGGCGTTCGACACAGTTCTCACAAGAGGTTAATGCAAAAGCTAGAGGATCAGGCACACTAACAGGAAAGGCACTGCAATGGATCAGAGAATATCTGACAGGGAGGCAACAACGAGTCATGGTACGTGACGAGTGTCAGAGTGGGCACCTGTGACGAGCGGGGTTCCACAAGGTCAGTCCTAGGACCAGTGCTGTTTTTGGTATATGTGAATGACATAACGGAAGGGATAGACTCAGAAGTGTCCCTGTTTGCAGATGATGATGAAGTTAATGAGAGAATTAAATCAGTCGAGGATCAGGCAGGACTACAAAGAGACCTGGACAGGCTACAAGCCTGGTCCAGAACTGGCTCCTTGAATTTAACCCGCCAAATGCAAAGTCATGAAGTCGGGAAGGCAAAGAAGACCGCAGACAGAGTATAGTCTAGGTGGCCAAAGACTGCAAACCTCACTCAAGAAAAGATCTTGGGGTGAGTATAATACCGAGCACATCTCCTGAGGCACACATCAATCAGATAACTGCTGGAGCATACGGCGGCTGGCAAACCTAAGAATAGCGTTCCAATACCTCAGTAATGAATCGTTCAAGACTCTGTACACCATATACGTCAGGCCCAACTGGAGTATGCAGCACCAGTTTGGAACCCACACCTGGTCAAGCACGTCAAGAAACTGAGAAAGTGCAAAGGTTTGCAACAAGACTAGTCCCAGAGCTAAGGGATTGTCCTACGAAGAAAGGTTAAGATGAAATCGGCCTGACGACACTAGAGGACAGGAGGGTTAGGGAGACATGATAACGACATATAAAATACTGGAGGAATAGATAAGGTGGACAGAGACAAGATGTTCCAGAGAGGGACACAGAAACAAGGGGTCACAATTGAAGTTGAAGACTCTATGAGTCAAAGGATGTTAGGAAGTATTTCTTCAGTCATAGAGTTGTAGGAAGTGGAATAGCTTAGCAAGTGATGTAGTGGAGGCAGGAACCATACATAGTTTTAAGACGAGTATGATAAAGCTCATGGAGCAGGAGAGAGGACCTAGTAGCGATCAGTGAAGAGGCGGGGCCAAGAGCATATGAATCGACCCTGCAACCACAAATAGGTGAGTACACACACACCACAACACACACACACACACACACACACACACACACACACATAGGGACGCCGTGCAGTCAGTCGCACTTGTAGGGCTCCGTGAATATAAGTGTTTTGAGGGCTACACAAGGGTACTACAGGGGTTATCAAGTGTGTCAGGGTAGTGAACAACCCTTGAAGTGATTTACGAGTTGCCTGAGCCACATAAGGTGGGAAGAGCCATAATTTTATAAGTGAACTAGAAATAAATATTTGGTGGCGGGTCAGTGGGCCTAGTGTGCTCCAGGCGACGTTGCCACGTGTGTCACCCTAGATAATAAAGTGAAATAAATATGTGACAAGTGAAAGAAATACAGTGAATAGGTTATATTATATATCGACAAGAAACGAAAGTGGATATACGCCAGAACATCACATGAGTTGGACAATCTACAGGATACTACACGCTGGCAAGCTGCATCGCATCGCAAGTATTCACCTATGCGTGGTTTTCGGGGTGTCGGGAGTAAGATCCAATTACCTAACCGCTAAGCTGTTTGTGAACGGTCAATCTCATAGTAAGATAAGGAATAGGATATCAAGTACTCAGTAACAAATAGCAATTGGTAATTTCTAGTAGAAAAGGGCGAGCAGACAGGTGAATCATAGAATACATTAACTGGTAGATCAGGTGTGTCAGGTCAGGCCAGGTAGAGGAGCACTGAGACTACGTGTTACTCGCAGACCTCACATACCACCATACACCATAACACAATTTCACCACTACTTTCACACAATAAATCCACACACATATAGTTCCACACACACACACACACACACACACATACACTGGTAGGTCAGGTGTCAGCAGGCACAGGAGAAGCACTGCAGACAACGTCACTCACAAACTCCACATACACACCCATACACCATAACACACAATTTCACCACTACTATCACCACATACACACACAACAACAATTCACACACACACACATACATACACACACAAAACATACAACACACACACACATAAACTAACACACACACAAACCTAACAACACACACAAAAAACTAACACACACACAAAACTAACGTGCACACACACACACAAACTAACACACACACACACATACACATACACACAAACTAACACACACACACGGCCCACACACACCCTCTCTCACTCTCCACTCCCCCTGACCCCCTCTCACCCACCTCTCCCTCTCTCACCACCTCTCTCATCCACCTCCCCTCTCACACCCCCTCTCTCACCCACCTCCTCCCCCTCTCCCTCTCCCATTCTCTCTCCACCTCTGCTTCCCCCCTCCTTCACTCTCTCCCATAATCCCCTCTTTCCCTCCCCACTCTCTCTTCCATTTCCCACTGTCTTCAGTTTCTCCTCTCCCTCCCTCCACCCCCACACAAACACTCAGGCAATCACACCACAAAACAACCACACAGAAATACATAGTTTTCACTCTGTGGCATCTTAAAATAAAAATAAAAATGGGGTCCCAGAGAGCAGGACGGAAAACTAGGGACTGGAGGATGAGTCTGCAAAGGAAGATTGGGCAGCAGAGCTCATGAAAAGGGAACATGAGTGGGGAAGGAAGCTAGAGGAGCTTAGCATGAAAATGGAGTGGAGAGGATAGCTGCAGAAAGCAAGATAATGGAGGAGAGGATAGCTGCAGAAAGCAGGAAGTGGGAAAGCAAGTCACAACAGCAGAGGCTAAGATACAGAGATTAGAAGAAGAACTGAAAAATTTGAAACAGCCTAATAGAACTAAAAAGCAATGTGGACATGGTATCAGAAACTGCTACCTCAGTCACAAAGAAGAGGACTGTAGAGAACGGAGTGAAACTGTATGCAGAGGCTATATCAGACCATCGTGGACCCGAGAGAAAGAGAGGATCACATCAGGAACAATCGAGGGAGTGTAGTAAAAGGAGAGCTAAGCTATACGTAGAAGCCCTAACAGACCACAGCAGTGCACAGGAAAGTTAAGAAGGGAAAGCGACAGGCCACTGGGCCAAGGGATAACAGACAGTGAAGAGATTGAAGAAAGGAAAGCTTCAATGGAGGCAACTAAATCGAATCAGGGTTACATAGGGATAGGCAGTGGAGAATGTAAGAGAGAGATCAGTCTTTGTTTATGGGCTCCAGGAAGCTGAAGGGGAAACTTATGAAGCAAGAAGACAAGGGAGAAAATGCGATTGAAAACATCATGAAAGCAATAGGAGAAGATGACATGACCCAGCTGGCAAATTTTCTGAGAATAGGGGTTTGCAAGAGGAAGAATCCGCAGTCAAAGTAATTTTCAAAGCAGAATTGACTCGAAACAGGATCCTGCAGGAGAAAGCAAGACTAAGGGATATGTCAGAGTACCGGAGGGTGTATCTCGACCGCGACAGAACACGGGAAGAAAGACAGAAACTGAAAGAGAGGGTACAGAGACAAAAGGAGGAAAGAGAGATGGACAGGAGAACCCAGACTCAGGAGGAAGCTCTAACACACCACCTTCAGATGTTCCCCAACCTGGACAACCCCAATGCAACCAAACAACCTAACCCAAACACACATGCATACCCAATGATTCCACCCACCTCATTACAAACTCCCCTTTACACCAACCACCCATAGTTCCCCATCAGATCTCCCACTTTCCCAACCCCAACATACCCCCAGACTACGGTTTTAGAAAAGAAGTTAAAGGTTTGGTATACAAATGCAGATGGTATAACAAATAAATGTGAGGAGGGCATGAAAGAATAAAGAGACATCCCCAGACATAATAGCACTCACAGAAACGAAACTCACCAGGATGATAACAGATGCAATCTTTCCACCGGATATCAAACCTAGGAAAGATAGAGGGAGCAGAGGGAGGAGGAGTTGCACTGCTCATTAAGAACAGGTGGGGATTTGAGGAAGTGGAAGGAATGGATGGAATGGGTGAAAGGACACATAGTAGGAACAATTCAGTCTGAGGGCCATAAGGTGGTAATTGCTGTAATGTACAACCCGACACAGAACTGCAAGAGGCCAAGAGAAGAATACAACGAGAGCAACAGAGCAATGGTAGACACACTAGCCGAGGTAGCCAGAAGAGCCCACATGGGGAGAGCAAAGTTACTAGTTATGGGTGATTTCAATCACAAAGAGATTGATTGGGAAACCTGGAGCCCCATGGGAGTCCTGAATCATGGAGAGCCAAGATGATGGATGTGGTACTGGAAACCTCATGCATCAACATGTTAGAGACACTACCAGAGAGAGAGGTGGGGATGATCCAGCAAGACTCGACCTAGTATTCACCTTGAGTAGTTCGGACATCGAGGATATCACGTATGAAAGGCCCCTTGGAGCTAGTGATCATTTGGTTCTGTGTTTTGATTATATAGTTGAGCTACAAGTGGAGAGGGAGCAGGAATAGGAAGGGAGAAACGAAACTACAAAAGGGGGACTACACAGGCATGAGGAACTTCCTACAAGACGTTCAGTGGGAGAGAGAATTGGCAGGAAAACCAGTAAAAGAAATGATGGAATATGTGACAACCAAATGCAAAGAGGCAGAGGAGAGGTTTGTCCCCAAGGAAACAGAAGTAATGGGAAGACCAGAACGAGTCCTTGGTTCACCCAGAGGTGTAGGGAGGCAAAAAGTAAGTGTAATAGAGAATGGAAAAGTACAGAAGACAAAGGACCCAGGAAAATAAAGAGATTAGCCGAAGAGCCAGAAACGAATATGCACAGGTAAGAAGGAGGCTAGGACAATATGAAAATGATATAGCATCAAAAGTCAAGTCTGACCCGAAGCTGCTGTATAGCCACATCAGGAGGAAAACAACTGTCAAGGACCAGGTAATCAGGCTGAGAAAGGAAGGTGGAGAGTTCACAATAAACGACCAAGAGGTATGTGAGGAGCTCAACATGAGATTTAAAGAAGTATTTACACAGGAGACAGGAAGGACTCCAGGAATTCAGAATAGGAGGTATACCAACAAGTGCTGGATGAAATACACACAACCGAGGAGGAGGTGAAGAAGCTGCTATGTGAACTCGATACCTCAAAAGCGGTGGGACCGGACAACATTTCTCCGTGGGTCCTTAGAGAGGGAGCAGAGATGTTGTGTGTGCACTAACACAAATCTTCAACACTCCATTGAAACTGGGCAACTACCTGAGGCGTGGAAGATGGCAAATGTAGTCCCAATTTTTAGAAAGGAGACAGACACGAGGCATTAAACTACAGACCTGTGTCACTGACGTGTATAGTATGCAAAGTCATGGAGAAGATCATCAGGAGGAGAATGGTGGAGCACCTAGAAAGACACAAGCTTATAAACGACAACCAGCATGGTTTCAGGGAAGGAAAATCCTGTGTCACAAACCTACTGCAGTTTTATGACAAGGTAACAGAAGTAAGACACGAGAGAGAGGGTGGATAGACTGCATTTTTTGACTGCAAGAAGGCGTTCGACACAGTTCCTCACAAGAGATTAATGCAAAAGCTAGAGGATCAGGCACACATAACAGGAAAAGCACTGCAATGGATCAGAGAATATCTGACAGGGAGGCAACAACGAGTCATGGTACGTGACGAGATGTCAGATGGGCACCTGTGACGAGTGGAGTTCCACAAGGGTCAGTCCTAGGACCTGTACTGTTTTTGGTATATGTGAATGACATAACGGAAGGGATAGACTCAGAAGTGTCCCTGTTTGCAGATGATGTGAAGTTAATGAGAAGAATCAAATCAGTCGAGGATCAGGCAGGAATACAAAGAGACCTGGACAGGCTGCAAGCCTGGTCCAGTAACTGGCTCCTTGAATTTAACCCTGCCAAATGTAAAGTCATGAATATCGGGGAAGGGCAAAGAAGACCGCAGACAGAGTATAGTCTAGGTGGACAAAGACTGCAAACCTCACTCAAAGAAAAAGATCTTGGGGTGAGTATAATACGAGCACATCTCCTGAGGCAACATCAATCAGATAACTGCTGCAGCATACGGGCGGCTGGCAAACCTAAGAATAGCGTTCCAATACCTCACCAAGGAATCATTCAAGACTCTGTATACCATATACGTCAGGCCCATACTGGAGTATGCAGCACCAGTTTGGAACCCACACCTGGTCAAGCACGTCAAGAAATTAGAGAAAGTGCAAAGGTTTGCAACAAGACTAGTCCCAGAGCTAAGGGATTGTCCTACGAAGAAAGGTTAAGGGAAATCGGCCTGACGACACTAGAGGACAGAGGAAGTTAGGGGAGACATGATAACGACATATAAAATACTGCGAGGAATAGATAAGGTGGACAGAGACAAGATGTTCCAGAGAGGGGACACAGAAACAAGGGGTCAAATTGGAAGTTGAAGACTCCTAGAGTCAAAGGATGTTAGAAAGTATTTCTTCAGTCATAGAGTTGTCAGGAAGTGGAATAGCTTGGAAAGCGACATAGTGGAGGCAGGAACCATACATAGTTTTAAGACTAGGTTTGATAAAGCTCATGGAGCAGGGAGAGAGAGGACCTAGTAGCAATCAGTGAAGAGGCGGGGCCAGGAGCTATGACTCGACCCCTGCAACCACAAATAGGTGAGTACAAATAGGTGAGTACACACATCACACACACACACACACACACATCACATACGCACATACTCACATACGCACACATACAAGAATGAGTGTGTTGATTATACATGTTCTTCGGGAGGCTAAAGTGACGACAGCTGATGAGATGGCAAATTTAAAAAACAGGAACATTATACGACCAGTCAAACTGATACTTATGTTAGAAATGGCACTAGTTGGGGACTTTAGACAGAAACCCCTGTTGAGAACCAGGGGAACAACGACAGGTGCAATAGCTTGGCATCCAGGGAACATGAAACTCATTGTTACTATCTGGATGATCTGCTTCAAGTGGAACACCAAATCCAGAAGCAAACAATGAATCGAAACGCAACCCCTTTTCTCTATCAAATGAAGTAACTCAATATTAACAAAATAAAGCAAACCCAACCCCACAACCTGCCCCACCTTCATTCACATTCCAATATACCTCTCGGTTCAGAATCCTTCTCACAATCAGCTTCCTATCCCATTCTCCTTAACTTTTTCCTTCTTTCCCCATCACACCACATCCTCTCTCACCCACACACATGGTTTCTTTCCCCCTGCAAATGCAATATTCACTCCCTCAACCAGTTGTTGCCTTTACTCTTGTCCGCAGCCTCCAGGAGAGCAAGAAACCAAAAACCATAGCGGGTTAATAGAAAAGTAACTGAAAATGGAGTATTCAAATGCAGATGAGATAAATAAGAGTGATGTATGAAAAGAGAATAGTGAAGGCATCCCCAAACTTTGTAGAAATAACAGAAACCAAGTTCATAGAGATGATAACACATGCAATCTTTTTACTAGGACATCAAATAATCAGTGAGAAGAGAGAAATGACATTCACTCATGTCCTAAAATCACCAGTTCCTGGTGATTTTAGGACATGAGGAAATAAATAAAGAGGACGAATAACTGCATAATAAGGAACACAGGTAAAAAAATGGCCTGTGAGACCTGGTCGTAATGGGTTTTGGGAAAAAAACTGTAGACTGTAATGTATATTTTGCTTTCTCCACTATATACAGTATACACTATGTACAATATGTACAGATAGAATAATAAAAGTGTACACCACGGTGACAGATGGCAAAGCAGAAACAGAAGAGAGAGCACCGTACTCAACCAGCAGGTAGGCAAGTCTGCCAGTGCTTACCGCAAGTGAACCACGCTGCTTCAGCTTTGGCTGGCTTGCCTGTATTGAACAATGAACCAAGGTACTGATTTAACGACGGTATCCTATTGATCGTTAAACCCTTAGCACCCGGTTCGCTGGTTGGGAGGCAGCCTATATGGGAGTGTGACATACACCTGTTTTAAATAATGAAGAATTTTCTGATTATCGGGTTGATAAAACAACGGTTATTGGGACATATCAGTGTATTCCGCCAAGTACGGAGGGAATTCAAGCATCAGCTGGGTCAGTCTCATGTAGACTTTGTAAAGCAGCAGTCAAAACTTCACAAAATGGTACAAGGCGAGTGGAGTCGCCAATTTTTCAGACCTGTGCAATTACTCTTGGTGGATAACCTGCTGGAAACTGTTGGACCAGAGGTTAGAGTCTTTCATCGATAGCAAAATCTAAACATAATTTGCTATACAGCCACTTCTAAAACAAGACGAATGAAAAGAAAGTCTGCGAGGAGCTGAACGAAAAGTTTCAGGATATATTCTCATTGAAATCAAGATCATTGTCAGAATATAAAAGAGAAGAGAGAGAGAGAGAGAGAGAGAGAGAGAGAGAGAGAGAGAGAGAGAGAGAGAGAGAGAAGAAAAGAGAGAGAAAGCACTACAAGTACTGGATATAATACACACAAGTGAAGAGGGGGAAAAAACTCCTGTATGAGGTGGATCCCTTCAAGGCGATGGGACAACACTTTTTTTTTTTTTTTTTTTTAACACATCGGCCGATTCCCACCAAGGCAGGGGTGGCCCGAAAAAAAAACTTTCATCATCATTCACCCCTATCACTGTCTTGCCAGAAGGGTGCTTTACACTACAGTTAAAAACTGCAACATTAACACCCCTCCTTCAGAGTGCCGGCACTGTACTTCCCATCTCCAGAACTCAAGTCCGGCCTGCCGGTTTCCCTGAATCCCTTCATAAATGTTACTTTGCTCACACTCCAACAGCACGTCAAGTATTAAAAACCATATGCCTCCATTCACTCCTATCAAATACGCTCACACATGCTTGCTGGAAGTCCAAGCCCTCGCACAAAACTTCCTTTACCCTCCTCCAACCTTCCTAGGCCGACCCCACCCCGCCTTTCCTCCACTACAGATTTATACACTGAAGTCACTCTGTCTCGTTCCATTCTCCACATGTCCAAACCACCTCAACAACCCCCCCTCAGCTCTCTGGACAATCGTTTTGGTGATCCCACCTCCTCCTAATTTCCAAACCCGAATTCTCTGCATTATATTCAACCACACATTGACCTCAGACATGACATCTCCACTGCCTCCAGCCTTTCCTCGTTGCAACATTCATCACCCATGCTTCACACCCATATAAGAGCGTTGGTATAACTATATCTCATACATTCCCTCTTTACTTCCATGGACAAGGTTCTTTGTCTCCACAGACTCCAAGTGCTCCACTCACCCTTTTCCCCTCATCAATTCTATGATTCACCTCATCCTTCATAGACCCATCCGCACATGTCCACTCCCAAATATCTGAATACATTCACCCCTCCATACTCTTCCCTCCAATCGATATCCAATCTTTCGTCACCTATTCTTTTTGTTATCCTCATCACCTTACTCTTTCCTATATTCACTTTCAATTTTCTTCTTTTACACACCCTACCAAATTCATCCACCAACCTCTGCAGCTTCTCTTCAGAATCTCCCAAAAGCACAGTGTCATCAGCAAAAGCAACTGTGACAACTCCCACTTTGTATTTGCTTTTATCTTTTAGCCCAAACCTCTTGCCAAGACCCTCGCATTCACTTCTTTTCAACCCCATCTATAAATATATTGAACAACCACGGTGACATCACATCCTTGTCTAAGGCCCACTTTTACTGGGAAATAGTCCCCTCCCTCCTACACACCTAACCTGAGCCTCACTATCCTCATAAAAACTCTTCACTGCTTTCAGTAACCTTCCTCCTATTCCATACACCTGCAACATCTGCCACATTGCCCCCTATCTACCCTATCATACGCCTTTTCCAAATCCATAAATCCCACAAAAACATCTTTACCTCTTATCCAAATACTGTTCACCTATATGTTTCACTGTAAACACTTGGTCTACACCCCCTACCTTCCTAAAGCCCCTTGTTCATCTGCTATCCTGCTTTCTGTTTTACTCTTAATTCTTTCAATAAAAAACTTTACCATACACTTTACCAGGTACATTCAACAGACTTTTTCCCCCTATAATTTTATCTCTTTTGTCCCCTTTGCCTTTATACAAAGGAACAATAAAAGTTTCCTTCTGCCAACCTGGTACCTTACCCTCTTCCATTTTATTAAATAATAGCACCAACCAACCCAAAATTATATCCCCACCTGCTTTTAACATTTCTATTTTTTCCCATCAATCCCAGCTGCCTTACCCCCTTTCATTCTACCCACTGCCTCACGAACTTCCCTACACCCACAACTGGCTCTTCCACACTCCTACAAGATGTTATTCCTCCTTGCCCTACACACGAAATCACAGCTTCCCTGTCTTCATCAACATTTAACAAACCTCAAAATATTCTCTCCATCTTCCTGATCCCTTAATCCTCCATTTAATAACTCCCCTCCCTATTTTTAACTGTCAAATCCATTTTTCCTCTAGGCTTCCTCAATTATTAACTTTCCAAAACTTTTTCTTATTTTCAAATAAAATTTGCTGATAACATCCCCACCCACTCTCTCATCTGCTTTTCTTTTTACATTGCTTCACCACTTTTTAACCTCTCTTTTCCCCAATACTTTCCCCTTGCATCACTTCTACTTTGAAAAAACCTCTCATATCAACTTTTCCCCCTTTTACTCTCCCTTTACATCATCATTCCACCAATCGCTCCTCTTCCTCCCGCACCCACCGCCTTAACCACAAACTTCTGCTGAACACTCTAACACTACATTTTTAAATCTACCCCATACATTTTCGACCCCATTGCCTACACTCCACAGCCCATCTATCCTCCAATAGTTGTTTATATCTTACCCTAACTGCCCCCCCCTCTTTTAGTTTATAAACCTTCACCTCTTTACTTACTGATTTATTTTCCTTGTATCCCATCAAACCTTTACCCCAATGTACATAAAAAAGTGATCTGATATATCTGTACCCCCTCTATAAACAGACATCCTGAAGTCTACCAACAGTCTTTTATCTACCAATAATAGTCCAACAAACTACTGTCATTACGCCCACACATTTTCCTTGTATACTTATTTATCCTCTTTTTTCTTAAAATATGTATTACCTATAACTAAACCCCTTTCTATAAAAGTTCAACGGGGCTCCCATTATCATTTACACCTGGCACCCCAAACTTCCCCACAACCCTCTCTGCATGTTTCTCCCATTTTAGATTTGGTCCCCTACCAAATTCCTCTCATTTGGTTCAAAAGTTCCTATACTTTCGCTTAACATCCCCCAAAATCTCTCTCCCCCTTTACACTTTCTTTCAGGGGGCATACAGTTATTATGACCCATTTTGCATCCGACCCTTATTTTAATCCACATAATTTTTGGGAATTTAACATTTATATTCCTCTTTTCCTTCCATAACTGATCCTTCAACATTATTGCTACCCCTTCCCCTTAGCTCTAACTCTCCAGGATACTCCTGATTAATCCCATTTATTTCTCCCCACTGAAACTGCCTACCCCCTTCAGCTTTGTTTCCTTGGGCAGACATCCAATTTCTTTTCATTCATAACATCCAATCATCTCTTTTCTTATCATCCCACTACATCCACGCACATTCAGACAACCCAAATAAAGTTTTTTCTTTCTTTTTAGTAGAGTACAGGAGAAGGGGACAGCCCCCTTGCTCCCGGCATCTTAAATCCCTCATACGACAGATGGTTTAGGAGGAAAAAATTCTTTCCACTTCCCCATGGACAATAGAGAAAATAAAAAGAACAAGAGCTATTAAGAAAAAGAAGAAAACCAGATGTGTGTATGTATATATATCAAATTTCAAAGGGAGGGACCTAAAAATGTAAGAGAAGAGGAAAACCTGTTATCCAGCGTGTTTAAGAGGGCAGAAAAAAAACACCGCAACACATCTCTCTGAAATCTGGGAGGGAGGGAGAATGTGTGTTTTGGATTTAGGGGTCGAGGGTACGGGGAAAACCCCACAGAAACCTCTCCCCACACAGACACACACACAAACATACACACAAAAAAACACAGCAACAAGGGGGGAAAGTTGGAAGTTGAAGACTGATGAATTGGCAGAGATGTTAAAAATTTTTCAACAAAAAGAGTTTTTTCGGGAAGTGGAATATTTAGGAAGCGGGTGTAGTGGAGGCAGGTTCCCACAGCTTTAAGAAAGGTTGATAAGCCTTGGCGGGGAGAGTGACCCAGTAGGCGTGGGAAAGGGGGGCAGGAGCCATGACAAGACCCTTAACCAAACTAGGTAAAATATCATACACACACACAGAAAACCTCTCCCCACCAAAACACACGTGCACCAAACACACACACCACCACACACACACACACACACACACACACACACACACACACACAACACACAAAACACACACACACCACCCCACATACACACACACACACATACACACACACATATAAGATACTGAGAGGAATTGACAATCCCTAGAGACAGAATGTTCCAAAGATGGGGCACAGAAAAAAGGGGACACAGTTGGAAGGAAGACTCAGATGAATCACAGGGAGGTAGGAAGTATTTCTTCAGTCACAGAGTAGTCGGGAATTGAATAGCTTGGGAAGCGATGTAGTGGAGGCAGGTTCCATAACAGCAAGAAGAGGTTGGATAAAGCTCATGGCGAGGGAGTGGGCCCAGTGGGGCCCGTGAAGAGGCGGGGCCAGGAGCTATGTCTCGACCCCTGCAACCACAATTAGGTGGGGTACAACTAGGTGAGTACAACAAACACACACACATACACACACGCCCCACACACACACAAAACACACACACACACACACACACACACACACACACACACACATACACACACACACACACACACACACACACACACACACACACACACACACGGATTCAAGTAGGACCATCCAGTCTGGGGAGAAAAAGATAGTCATTGCAGGATGTATAACCCACCACAGAACTGCAGGAGGCCCGGAGAAGAATACGATGAGAAAAAACAGAGCGATTGTGGAACCCCCGGCGGAGGTGAAGAAAAGCACACATGAGCAGAGGAAGCTACTGGTCATGGAGATTTCAACCACAGGGGGATCGACTGGGAGAACCATGAACCACGTGGGGGTCCAGAAACTTTGGAGAGCCAAGATGATGGATGCGGTACTGGAAAACCTGATGCACCAACATGTCAGGGACAGACCAAGAGAGAGAGGAGAAGATGAACCAGCAAGATTGGCTGACACCCCCAAATCGAATTGAAGAATAAAAAAGGCCCCTGGGGCCCAACCTTTGGGGGTTTTGATAATTGGAGCACAGGGGGGAGGGGGAAAAAAAGAAGAGAAACCAATTTTTAAAAAAGGAAAACACGGCATAGGGGTTTTTTCCCAGGGGTTCAGGGGGAAAGGAAAAAAACAATAAAGAAATGATGGAATA
>WNWK01027785.1:0-25982 GCA_009830355.1 Cherax destructor | reverse complement strand
GGAATCTTGACCAGAACAATGGAATATTAGAGGGAAATCCGTCCAGAATAATGGAATATGACAGAAAACATGTCCAGGGAGACTGAAAATGACAGGGAAAACAGTTTAGAACGATGGAAGATGACATGGAAAACAGTTCAAGGCAATGGAAAATGACATGGAAAATCGTCCATTGCGAAGCAAAACGACAGTGGAAAACATTCAGGGTGATAAATGACAGAGAAACTGATCTGTTTGATGGAAAATGACAGAGAAACCAATAGAGATCGATGTAATATGACAAGAAAACCCATCCAGAAGGATGGAAAATGACAAAAAAATGTCCAAGGAGATAGAAAATGACGGGGTAAAACCGCCCAGGTCGATGGAAAATGACAGGGAAAAGAGTTCAAGGAGATGGAATATGAGAGAGAAACCCGTCCATGGTGATGGAATATGACAGGGAGGCACAACCGGAACTTAGAAATATGACAGAGAAACCTGTCCAGAACGATGTAAAATGACAGTGAGACCCGTCAAGGGCGATGGAAAATGAGATGGAAACCCGTCTATGGCGATTTAAAATATGAGGGAAACCCTTAATTATGATAAAAAGGACAGGTAAACCCATCCAGGGCATTTTAAAATGACAGGGAGATCCGAACAGCTCAATGGAAAAAGAAAAGGGAATCCTTCAATTAACATGGAATATAACCCTCCAGGCCGATGGAAAAAATGACACTAAAACCGTCCAAGACGAAGGAAAATGACAGGGAAAACAGTCCAGAACGATGGAAAATTACAGAAAAACCTGACACAACACACACACAACCCGCACATATAAAAGAGGAGCTTACGACGACGTTTCGGTCCGACTTGGACCATTTACAAATCACACTAACACACAGGACAGGTAGACGGGGAGGGCACAAGAAAGTGGTGGAGGGGTAATAGTGGAAGTAGTAGTGGTAGTGGTAGTAGTAGTAGTGCAGTTAGTCATATTCTAGGAAAGGAGCACTGCAATAAAGCTGGCGGCCCGCATAGGGTAAGGACAACAACACAGAGGGGGAAAAATGAAAATAAAATAAAGAGGGACAAATACAAGGCAAAAGAAAAGAAAGAAAACCCAGAGGAGAAAGAAGAAAGAGGAGAAGGGGGAAGATATATAAGGGAAAGGAGTCAGGTTAAGTCACGGGTGTTCTGAACACCCGTGACTTAATTAACCTGATTCCCTCACCTTCCATCGGCCAGTCACGGTATTGTGCCTTTTTTGTTATTTACAGAAAAACCTGTCCATGGCGATTGAAAATGAAAGGGAAAACAGTTCAGATCGAGGGAATATGACAAGGAAACCTGTCCAGAATGATGAAAAATGACAAAAAAAACATGTCCATGATAATTTCGCAAAAATCATTGTGAACTTAACGATAAAATATATTTCATTGTGTTTGTTTTTATTAAATTATTGTCAACATATCTAAAATATATTTACTTGGAATAGAGTAATTAAATTGTGCTTGTTAGGTTAGGTAAGTTTTCTAAGGTTCTTTTGGTACAAAATTGTTTAAAAATATATATATATATATATATATATATATATATATATATATATATATATATATATATATATATATATAATTAAAAAGTTCAAAATTTCAGTTAATGAGACGCTAAATAATCTATTAAATATATATCAGCCATGTGGAAGTTGGCTAATGTAATTTCTTCCTTCATACTATCAAATTGTCTCCTAAATTATTTATATATATATACGTATATATATATATATATATATATATATATATATATATATATATATATATATATATATATATATATATATATATATATATATATATATATATATATATGCGTGAATTAGGTAAAACTTTGCGATTTTGGCTTAAATAGCAATGCTCATCTCTTGCATATAAGACAAGTGAAAATTTGTCCAATAATTTCGCCAAAATCATTCTGAACTAACGAAAAATATATTTCATTGTGTTTGTTTATTATTAAATTAATGTTAACGTATCTAAAATATATTTAGTTGGTTAGGCTAAATTAAATTGCGCTTGTTGTAATAAGGTTAGGTAGGTTTTCAAAGTTTCTCTTGGTACAAAATTATAAATTCTTACATTAACATAAATGAAAAAATATATCTTTAAACGTATAAGAGAATTTTTTTAGAAAGGACTTATTATTTTAGATGAGTTCCTGCTACTTGACTACAGTTACATTTAATCATATATATATATATATATATATATATATATATATATATATATATATATATATATATATATATATATATATATATTTATTCAATCGGCCGATTCCCACCAAGGCAGTGTGGCCCGAAAAAGAAAAACTTTCATCATCATTCACTCCATCACAATTTGATAGTATGAAGGAAGAAATTACATTAGCCAACTTCCACATGGCTGATATATATTTAATAGATTATTTAGCGTCTCATTAAGTGAAATTTTGAACTTTTTAAGTAACCTTGAAAATAGTTCTTAGGGGCCCATGGACTTTTAATCAGTTTTCTCGCCTGATAACAATGTCGCTGGTGATTGTAATATTGCTTCAAGCTCATACTACAAAATGAATATAAATACATTAAAGAATACTGTGAGAAGGATAACAAGCTTAATCCTGCGAAAATTTGATATTTTATTCTGACAAGTTGTAATTAAAGACACAGGAGTAAACATTTATATTTTATTATAGATACGTTTCAGTCTTAAGAACTTGTTCATGGCAAAACATCTGGAGTGAAGGTCCTATGACCGAAACGTATCCAAAATATAATGCCCAAAATATTTGCTCCCGTTTCTTTAACCAAACTTAACCACTGCATAAGCAATTCTTGCTATTAAGAGAGACTGAGATCCGTGAAGCAGTACTCTCTTGGCGGCGGCACAGAAGAAGGGAAGATGTCATTGTGGAATATAAGGAAAAGACAGACATAAATAAATGGGATATAAATAGTGTACTGAGAATATCTAACCAGAAAAGAACTCGAAACAATTTTATGAGCTTAGATAAATTCAGATTTAGAAGGAATATAGAAAAGTAGTGGTTTAGCAATTGTTGAAGAATAATGGAAGAATATGGCAAGTAGAGTCACCAAAGTTACAGTAAAATCTTGAGAAGTTGTTGGCCAGAACGAACGAAGACTCTCAGGTAAGACACATGTGGGTGAAAGGGAGATATGGAAAGAGGAAGATAAGTGGGTGAGAGGAAGGGAATAGTTGCTGGGCCGAGCTGACTGCAAGAAAGTGTTTGGCGCAATGGTAGTACTGGAGTTGTTTGGGAGGCAAAGGACATTCACACAGGTGCCGGCACAACGCTGAGGCTGGTGTGTTGTTGTCTGCTTCTCAAATGCATGATATGGGTTGGAGAGGGGAAGACATGGAAGTTGACTTGGTAAAAAGGACGTCTTTTAAGGTCACGTTGGTCAGAGAAATGTGAGTGAGAAGGTTGGATGTGAAAAGTTTCTATTTACGATGTATGAGCCAGTAAGTCTACTTCAGTGCTTCCATATTTACGATGTATGAGCCAGTAAGTCTACTTCAGTGCTTCCATATTTACGATGTATGAGCCAGTAAGTCTACTTCAGTGCTTCCATATTTACGATGTATGAGCCAGTAAGTCTACTTCAGTGCTTCCATATTTTTTATGAGCTTATGTTAATAAATGGGATAAAATCAGAATAGGGATCAATCATAAGAGGCGGTCTGCCAGGATCAGTTATGGGCTTCATGTTTATGAACGCTGTAAATTTATTTAGGTACTGGTACACATAACTACAATTATCATACATAGTGAACCTGAACCTAAATAAAGTTACAGCTGGACGTGTTCCAGACGTACCAGACCCAGAAGTTAATGAGGGAATAAAAAGTGACATGAATTAATTTGCAGAGGTCAAAAAAATAGGCAGTGAAATATATTTAGAGGAAGACAACAATGAACTTCAGAATGATTTAGACAAGCTAAAGTTGTAGTCAGAAAGATTACAGATGATATTCAGTGAGGAAAAGTGCATATTCTTAATCCTCATCTGATGGGCGACCTATTTTAAATGGTTATTATACTGGCCAGATGTATTTTAACTGCTGCAAGATCCGAGAAATGTATCCTGGTATGGCTTAACTCCTGTATTTTTTCTTTGCAGATTTTTACAGCTAGGTAAAGCTGCCTGTTTTCTGCCATTTCTACGAGAGACAAGACTTGGCTCAGCTCTGGTGTCACCTTTCACACAGGTCAACACTACAACATTTTATTACTCTTCTTGAATTTATTATACCTTTGTCTAGGTGTCAGCCTACGGCAGCTGGCCTCATGATATATGTGTTGCCTCTTTCAACACTTGCACTCATGCAACATAAATCTACTTTCATCCTTTAAAAAAACTGGATCTTTGGGACCCATCAGTTTTGCATATAGAAGGGGGTCATTTCACCACATATCCTTAATCCATTTTGATACGTATATCAGCGATGCTGTTTCTGCAGCCAGTTTGTGGTGACAGTCTTTCTCGACTATGAAAAAACATAAGACACCTCCTGACAACATCTTATCCTGCTTCTCCCAAGCCCATTTTTAAGCCTAAAGAGCAAACTGCCGATTTTTCTAAAATTTTTACAGATACAATTTTGTCTTCATCAACACTGCTTTTCCCAATATTTAGTTCAGGCTGAAAGTGTACCACAAGGATGGTACTAGGCTCCTCCTTATTTCTAATAACCACTAGTAGTCTTACCGTAGTTCTGCCTCAAGGAATTTATTGTTTCCAATATATGGATGACTGTGTTATTGCTTGTGCTGGTACGAACACTCAGTGACTTCCTGGTTACAAAGTGCAACTGATCGTTCTTCAAGCCATGCCACAGTGTGTGGCATGGCTTGTGCCACAGTGTGTGGTATGTCTTGTGCCACAGTGTGTGGCATGGCTTGTGCCACAGTGTGTGGTATGGCTTGTGCCACAGTGTGTGTCATGGCTTGTGCCACAGTGTGTGGCATGGCTTGTGCCACAGTGTGTGGTATGTCTTGTGCCACAGTGTGTGGCATGGCTTGTGCCACAGTGTGTGGCATGTCTTGTGCCACAGTGTGTGGTATGTCTTGTGGGTAAAATAAACTCTATGTCCATGTAGAGCACTATCTTCTCCCATATCACACATTTTCTGTGTGAATTTCCTATAGTGGCTTGCCACACTTACATTTCCTTGACCTCCTTGACTGCCGACGTCACTGAGCTGCGTGTCACTGAGCTGCGTGTCTTACCTTACTGATGTACTCAAACACTTGTCACATTTTATATGGCTTATGGTATTGAGTTAAAGACTAATGGAGTTATATTCTCCTTCATTTAAACTTGATTATTGAGGTCAGGTATATTTCCAACTTTCCCATCTACTATTTCTTTACTTGATTATTTTACCGAAGTTAAACGCTGCTATAAATGTTCTTGTGCACCAAACAGATTATTTCATTCATTTTTTTCAGTTATTTTAAATTCCATTCTTCTGCTCAAACCTGTCTAAAGTTGGTTTTCTTTAAGGAAAATGAAAACTAGTGTTGTTATTTGAAACATCATATATTTACAAGCAGCTTCGTTGTTTACTAAACTTCCAGGTTCTGTATAATATCGAGGAAAATCAGTTATAAGAACCAGACCTTAACATTTGTTAAACATCAAATTTATTATAAGTAATGAGAAAAGAAAATAAACAAATGAAAAACTAGAATCAAAGTTGATCTAGTGACCATTCAATACTATAGAGGATATAGAATAAAGATAGGGTTTTCTGGATTTTACTTAAAATTAAATAAAAAAAATTGGCCGTAGTGGTTGTGGTGTGTTGGTGAGTCAGGAGTATTCAATGGCCGGAGGTTGGAGAAATGATGGTTTTCTCAGAGTTGATCTTAGTCTCCTGGGACCACTAAGTTGAAGTACCACACTGCAGAACTTGCAGAACTTGAGGTAGAGAAGTTGTTGCGATTTCCCGTCAAGTCCAAGGGAATCTTGCTCACAAGTCCAGCGTCTGTCCTGCAGAACCAGTCCAGCGGCAGAGATGATAATACAGAAAATATTCTGGTTACCATGAGTTGTAAAACATTTAAGATGGAAAAAGGTGTTCCATAATGGCCAAGTCACTACTGGTAACCAAAGGAAACATAGTAATAAGACAAAAGAAATACTCCTGGTAGATCGCCTTACCTGATCCGGAGAAGAGTGAAGGTGAAGTGACTTTCCACTCCCCAACAGACACCAGGTAAGAGTCATACTACCAGGAGTAGAAAGTAAAAACCCTAAACAGACAACCGGGAACAAGAGTTTTGCCCCAGCCCGCTAGATGGTAGTGCTGGCTGTAACTCGTTAATAATACTCCCGGTTGACTGAACAACCGTCACCCTATTTATAACTACTTTTCCCTCACACTAACCAAACCTAACACATGAACATTCCATCAATACATTTCAATTGATTTATATTTTAGTTCTATAGGAAGCAGTTTAGCTCTTTTTCCCGTGTTCATACTAGATGCAGTGATAGATGCAGTGGAAATGGTGAAATGGAAATAGTTCTTAATTGTGATTTTTTAATTGTATAATATTTTTATCTCTTAATATTTGTTTTCAGCTTGGCCAGTAAGACTGCAAATACCTTCTTCTCAGAAGGCAATGGTGCCAGGGTCCATACATTGGCACTTATTGACAACTGCCACATTGAGTCTGCATGGCTGTGTTCTTCCCTACTCAAAGGTGAAGCTGAATTGTGCTCGGTCTTGTGTCTCAAACCTGAGGCAACAGTATCCAGAAATGAAGTTTGCAAGTTCTCTGGTACTCTGTTTATTGAAAGCTGTGATGATAGTTCATAAAATAGCATAAGCGGAAAAAAGTAAATTCAGAGAACATCAGCATGTATTGAAATACCAGTCACATTGTAACTTGATGTGTCTCAGTCACCGTGTGACTGAGACAGTCACCGTGTGACTGAGACAGTCACTGTGTGACTGGGACAGTCACTGTGTGACTGGGACAGTCACTGTGTGACTGGGACAGTCACTGTGTGACTGGGACAGTCACTGTGTGACTGGGACAGTCACTGTGTGACTGGGACAGTCACTGTGTGACTGAAACAGTCACTGTGTGACTGAGACAGTCACTGTGTGACTGAAACAGTCACTGTGTGACTGAGTCAGACACTGTGTGACTGAAATATGGAGATATTTGGTATAAAATACCCACACCATGCAAGAAGATATAAATATAGTAGTTATTAAAGGGTGGCATTATGTTGAACTTGCGCCTATTTTACCACACTATTCTATGTATATGTGTGGAAAAGAACACTTACGTACAGTTCTGGACATTTATTAAAGGAAACTTTTCGCCACGAGTCATGAATGTGTAGACATTCAAGAATCTACTACATAAGATATTAAACAAGGGAAGTGTTTTTGGGTATGTCCAAATGAGACTGAACTGTGGAATAAAATCACATCGATATTAAAAGATGACAACACCAAATCAGACTTCATAAAAAACATGACAGCTTTCTATAACAGTTGGGAAAGTAAAAAATCAGGGCCAGATGGTGCAACCCCTCCCCTGGTACAGATGTTGAAATAAATGATGGTGACCTGAAGAGGGACAGTAGCTCTAATGAAATAAATGATGGGGAAACAGGTGTAGATAAGGACACACACAAAACAGTGTTACAAACTAGCAATACCACGGTAGATAGTAAACAAGGGGATGCCCAGGGAAATACTGAAGATAAATTAACGGAAACAGTTGAAGGGTCCATTGTTAGCAATAGTAACGAAGACAGACATGAGACAGGAACACACCCACCAATGGGGAACACAGTCACAAAAAACCAGGGCAAACGGAAACCAGGCCTATGTGAATATTATGCACTTGGTATCTGCAGGCATGGAAAATCTGGGAAATCAGATGGGACATGCAATTATGATCACCCCAGAAAATGCCGTTCCCATATGAAAACAGGCAAATGCAACTTCCCGTCCTGTAAGTTTTTCCACCCTGAAATGTGCCACACATCAATTCAGGAAAGACAGTGCTATAACTTATATTGCCAGGCATACCACCTAAAGGGTACGAGGCGACACAGAACATCCAGACCATGGCAAAATCAGGGTAGCCACAGCCACTCCGGAGAGAGGTTTTTAGTGCCAGGAAGAAAAAAGCTGGCAGGAAATGACAGAAATTGTACACCAACTGCATCATTTCTGAGTGGTGAGGGTACCATAAAAGTTAGAGCCAGGAAAAGACTACCACCAATCCAAATCCAATCCACTACATTCATTTTGAATTAGGGAAAGCCGCAACAAACAACAAGGACCTTACATTCGGGACTTTACAGAGTCAAATGATGGGACAGAGACTAAGAGAACTGGAAATGAAATATGGATCCGGGCTACATTACAGGGTGACAGAGTAAACAGGCAAAAGGGGTTGGCCTGTATATCACAGAGTCACTTAAGAGAACTCTAAATGAAATGATGTATTGAGTATTAGCAATAAAGGTGAATCAAAATGGTAGTGTTTCGCCCAACAATTAGGAACGGGGGAGAGAAGGAGGAGGTGGATAATGAAGAGTGGGTATAGCAGAAAGTAGAGAGAGAGAGAGGGGGAGAGAGATGGGATATTAGAGGGAGAGAGAGAGAGGGGAGTAGGAGAGAGAGAGTGTTTTCAAGAGAGAGAGAGGAGGGAAAGGAAGAGATCGATAGATAGAGAGTAGAGGAGAGAGAGAGAGAGAGAGAGAAGAGAAGAGAGAGAGAGAGAGAGAGAGAGAGAGAGAGAGAGAGAGAGAGAGAGAGAGGAAGAGTAGAGGAAGGAAAGAGATCCATTATCAGAAGAGTGCAGGAATGAGGAATGTAACACCGATCAGTATTGAGGTGGAAAGAGTGGGCCCCTTCCATGACGACATGCCATATTAGAGTCCGAGGCAAGAGTGAAGGGACCATAGAGATCGAGATCAAAGGTTCACTTCACGTGAGGTGAATCGGTCTCCAGGCGAGGAGACACAGGTCATTACATTCTAGCCTTACAGGTAAATGCAGTGCGGTTCACCGATCCCACATACGTCGATCATTACATGATATGACCGCACAACTACAGTCGTGACATGTAATAACTTGCCTAACACATCATTATTCAATTACAAAGCTATGATGCATATTGCAAGTGAATCATCTTTCGTCACAGCTGCACGATCAACGCCTCACATCATATTTAGACTAGCATAAGTGGGGAAGAGATAGAGACGAGGACAGAGATTATATTTAGAGTAGAGAAAGTGCAGGAATGACAGATTGTACACGCATATCGGTATTATCAGTCAGTGAGCACTACGAACAGATATGAGGCAAGGAAACAGTCAACACCCCTGACACTCATGCACAAAATCAACTACACACTTGCTAGTAATTAAATCTAAACCGCACAAACAACATTACTCATTTAAGAGACTGCTTAAAGTCTGTATCGTCGGATTAAGAGTAACCGACATAGAGATACTGACATGAATACTGCAAGTGCAAACACATAGCACAGTCATTAAGTCAGACCTGCCATGATGTGTAGATTAGCATAACTCGAATCGCCTCTACATAAACACCCGGAACTCGCCAATTAATCAGTACGTGAACAGTAATGAAGTAACACCATCGCCCCATTCACTGGTTATTCAGACAGGTGTCACATACACTGTACCTGCACACTGAATATCGTCACTGGTCTTGGATCTTTAGAGTAACAGTAATACATCAGTTTTGACCTCACACGTCTGTTCAATTATCATTTGTAGCTAGCACGACTCTAGCTCTTGTGAATCATTTTAGTGAAGATTGCTCTACATTAATCATCTTCATACCACTACTCTGCCTCACATTACATCATCTTTACCTCGCCACATAACATTACCTGCATACGTCTACATTACATCACTTTACCTCGCCACTACTCTGCTCTCTACATTACATCACTTACCTCGCCACTACTCTGCTCTCTACATTACATCATCTTACCTCGCCACTACTCCTGCTCTCTACATTACATCATCTTTACCTCGCCACTACCTGCTCTACATTACATCATCTTTACCTCAGCCACTACTCTGCTCTACATTACATCATCTTTACCTCACCACTACTCTGCTCTCTACATTACATCACCTTCACCTCGCCACTACTCCTGCTCTCTACATTACATCATCTTTACCTCACCACTACTCCTGCTCTCTACATTACATCATCTTTACCTCACCACTACTCTTGCTCTCTACATTACATCATCTTTACCTCACCACTACTCTTGCTCTCTACATTACATCATCTTTACCTCGCCACTACTCCTGCTCTCTACATTACATCATCTTTACCTCACCACTACTCCTGCTCTCTACATTACATCATCTTTACCTCACCACTACTCCTGCACTCTACATTACATCATCTTTACCTCACCACTACTCCTGCTCTCTACATTACATCATCTTTACCTCGCCACTACTCCTGCTCTCTACATTACATCACCTTCACCTCGCCACTACTCCTGCTATCTACATTACATCATCTTTACCTCACCACTACTCCTGCTCTCTACATTACATCACCTTCCCCTCGCCACTACTCCTGCTCTCTACATTACATCACCTTCACCTCGCCACTACTCCTGCTATCTACATTACATCATCTTCACCTCGCCACTACTCCTGCTCTCTACATTACATCATCTTTACCTCACCACTACTCCTGCTCTCTACATTACATCATCTTTACCTCACCACTACTCCTGCTCTCTACATTACATCACCTTCACCTCGCCACTACTCCTGCTATCTACATTACATCATCTTTACCTCACCACTACCTCCTGCTCTCTACATTACATCATCTTCACCTCGCCACTACTCCTGCTCTCTACATTACATCACCTTCACCTCACCACTACTCCTGCTCTCTGATTACATCACCTTCACCTCGCCACTACTCCTGCTCTCTACATTACATCACCTTCACCTCCCACTACTCCTTCTATCTACATTACATCATCTTCACCTCCACTACTCCTGCTATCTACATTACATCATCTTTACCTCGCCACTACTCCTGCTCTCTACATTACATCATCTTTACCTCACCACTACTCCTGTTCTCTACATTACATCATCTTTACCTCACCACTACTGCTGCTCTCTACATTACATCATCTTTACCTCGCCACTACTCCTGCTCTCTACATTACATCATCTTTACCTCGCCACTACTCCTGCTCTCTACATTACATCATCTTCACCTCACCACTACTCCTGCTCTCTACATTACATCATCTTTACCTCACCACTACTGCTGCTCTCTACATTACATCATCTTTACCTCGCCACTACTCCTGCTCTCTACATTACATCATCTTTACCTCGCCACTACTCCTGCTCTCTACATTACATCATCTTTACCTCACCACTACTCCTGCTCTCTACATTACATCATCTTTACCTCGCCACTACTCCTGCTCTCTACATTACATCATCTTCACCTCGCCACTACTCCTACTCTCTACATTACATCATTTTCACCTCGCCACTACTGCTGCTCTCTACATTACATCATCTTTACCTCGCCACTACTGCTGCTCTCTACATTACATCATCTTCACATCGCCACTACTCCTGCTCTCTACATTACATCATCTTCACCTCGCCACTACTCCTGCTCTCTACATTACATCATCTTCACCTCGCCACTACTGCTGCTCTTTACATTACATCATCTTTACCTCGCCACTACTGCTGCTCTCTACATTACATCATCTTCACCTCGCCACTACTCCTGCTCTCTACATTACATCATCTTCACCTCGCCACTACTCCTGCTCTCTACATTACATTCTCCTCTGTATTTGACTGATGAAACGTATCGCGTAGACAAAATGTTTCAACAATAAAGATACCTAACTGTTGCTCATGTGTCTTAATCATCAACTTGTCAACATTTCATACCATTTTCAACAATAAGAGTTTTGTAAATGTTTTGTTGACCATGCTTTACTAGCCTTGACTTTATCCTTTGAAACAGGTAACAAATAAAGAACTATATATACTTTTTCGTACTTTGTCGAATAAAAACTTTCACTGCTCACCAGTTTTCAGTAGGATGGTGAATAAGATTATCTCTTGAAAAAGTTCTGGAATAATTACATGATTGAATTAAATTATTTTTCCAGATTTTCAATTATAATTACAAATAATATTATTTGATCAGAAACATAAATTAAATTACAATTACTTGATATTTTCCAGTAAATTATTTTCTGCAGTCACTTCAAATTTAATTAATATTCGAAATTATAAGTAAATATTTTACTTCATATTTAGTATACCATTAGTTACATTTTTAATCAGATCCAAACACATGGAGAACATGTTCATAAGTTGCACTTAATCAGAAGTGCACCCAACTGTGCCCTACTGTGAGCGAAAATATTCCTGCTATGGTAAATACTCTCACCAATGGTCCTGAAGTGGCTATGCAACCCGTCATTTCTCTTGCTCGTTTCTTCAGGGAATTTATCTTTAGAGGAGAATCCCTTCAATAGGCCAAGGGATTTACGTCAAATGAAGCATAATCCTCTCACATACGTTTTCAGAATTTGTTCTAGTTCATCAGTGGGTGAGTTGTGTTTACCATGAGCTGAAGAGAGCAGCAATGATGGAAGGTGAATCCTCTTAAGTGGTTTTGGCATAGACTCAGATGTTTTATCTTTTAGACCATTTCTCACCGTGTTTTCTCATTCTTAGATGCTCTTGCAGCAAGAATCTTGATCTCTTGAAGTACTTGTTCTCTTTCTTTTCTTCTGACAAAAGCCAATCCAACTTGAAGGAAAGATCAAGGAAACGCTGCTTCTGTTATATCAATCATCTCTAAGAATGGATTAAGACTTCGTTTCACTGCTTCACGCTAGACTATGACAAAACTCTCAAAGCAGGACCCGTCAGAATCAAGTAACTGCTGCATACATTACTGTACACCAATAATTACTGATCCATTTGTTAAGATGGTGGCCATTTTCGCATCTACTTGCTCCATTGTCACTGTAAATAGATTAAGAACTGCCACCTCCTCTAGTGTTTACGATCCTCATTAAATATAATTTCTTGTTTTTATTCTCCCTACCACTCGGCAAATTTACACCTTACTGGCATGTTCAGACCCTTTCAGAAGTGACTATCAATAATCTTTAACTGTGAATTCCAACTTATTACATTTGGACACTGTATATAAGTACCTGTCTCTTGAAGGAATGCTGCAGCAGAAAATGACCTGATTAAATTCACGAGAGATGTTTTTTGAACTACTGCAGAGAGAAAAAGAATTATTGACCTCTGGTACTGCAAGAGATCAAAGTAACTTATACATTTGGGAAGAAAACTGAGAAGACTTTTCACGTCAATCTCCTCAATATCTGTCTCTTTCTGTTTCTGACAATTTACATCTTAAAGTTCAGAGACATGGACACCATGGAGATACATATCAAAAGCCTTAATTATTGATGAGACATTGTCTGCTACAACTTTCTTTACCTCTGATTGCCAAATAGTTAACCAACGTCTCCAATTCAAATGCTATGTTGAAGGCAATATGTTTCTCTTCAAATATATCTCAAGCAAGAACTCCTGATTTCAATTACCATTTCTTGTTTATAAAGTAAATTGTTCACTCAAAGAATGACATCTTGCGACGGCTCCAAAGATTTAATATTGGCTTAAATCGGCTTGAGATCTTGTTTTTTCGTAGCTGCCACCATCTGTCATGCAAATTCTGAAAGTGTGCTTCATATGGTTGACTTTGCAGGAATTACAAATTTAGGTTCTTCTTCCAGAAGAAGATACTGTAAAGTAGAACTCTCCACTATATTCAGTGGTAAAGTAGAACTCTCCACTATATTCAGTGGTAAAGTAGAACTCTCCACTATATTCAGTGGTAAAGTAGAACTCTTCACTATATTCAGTGGTAAAGTAGAACTCTCCACTATATTCAGTGGTAATTGGTGACTTATAATAGAATGTAGGAGGATTTTGTTTGAATCTTTGTCTCAAATATTTCCGGATGAACTTCACTAATTTCTCTAATCTTGAAACATAACAACATAGTGTAGACTGTGTCTGTGTAGACTGTGTCTGTGTAGACTGTGTCTGTGTAGACTGTGTCTGTGTAGACTGTGACTGTGTAGACTGTGTCTGTGTAGACTGTGTCTGTGTAGACTTTTGACTTTTGTAGACTGTGTCTGTGTAGACTGTGTCTGTGTAGACTGTGTCTGTGTAGACTGTGTCTGTGTAGACTGTGTCTGTGTAGACTGTGTCTGTGTAGATGTGCTGTAGACTGTGTCTGTGTAGACTGTGTCTGTGTAGACTGTGTCTGTGTAGACTGTGTCTGTGTAGACTGTGTCTGTGTAGACTGTGTCTGTGTAGACTGTGTCTGTGTAGACTGTGTCTGTGTAGACTGTGACTGTGTAGACTGTGTCTGTGTAGACTGTGTCTGTGTAGACTGTGCTGTGACTGCTGTGTAGACTGTGTCTGTGTAGACTGTGCTGTGTAGACTGTGTCTGTGTAGACTGTGTCTGTGTAGACTGTGTCTGTGTAGACTGTGACTGTGGTGGACTGTGTACGCTGTGTAGACTGTGTCTGTGTAGACTGTGTCTGTGTAGACTGTGCTGTGTAGACTGTGTCTGTGTAGACTGTGTCTGTGTAGACTGTGACTGTGTAGACTGTGTCTGTGTAGACTGTGTCTGTGTAGACTGTGACTGTGTAGACTGTGTCTGTGTAGACTGTGACTGTGTAGACTGTGTCTGTGTAGACTGTGACTGTGTAGACTGTGTCTGTGTAGACTGTGTCTGTGTAGACTGTGTCTGTGTAGACTGTGTCTGTGTAGACTGTGTCTGTGTAGACTGTGTCTGTGTAGACTGTGTCTGTGTAGACTGTGTCTGTGTAGACTGTGTCTGTGTAGACTGTGTCTGTGTAGACTGTGTCTGTGTAGACTGTGTCTGTGTAGACTGTGTCTGTGTAGACTGTGTCTGTGTAGACTGTGTCTGTGTAGACTGTGTCTGTGTAGACTGTGTCTGTGTAGACTGTGTCTGTGTAGACTGTGTCTGTGTAGACTGTGTCTGTGTAGACTGTGTCTGTGTAGACTGTGTCTGTGTAGACTGTGTCTGTGTAGACTGTGTCTGTGTAGACTGTGTCTGTGTAGACTGTGTCTGTGTAGACTGTGTCTGTGTAGACTGTGTCTGTGTAGACTGTGTCTGTGTAGACTGTGTCTGTGTAGACTGTGTCTGTGTAGACTGTGTCTGTGTAGACTGTGTCTGTGTAGACTGTGTCTGTGTAGACTGTGTCTGTGTAGACTGTGTCTGTGTAGACTGTGTCTGTGTAGACTGTGTCTGTGTAGACTGTGTCTGTGTAGACTGTGTCTGTGTAGACTTTCGTGTACTGTGTAGCTGTGTCTGTGTAGACTGTGTCTGTGTAGACTGTGTCTGTGTAGACTGTGTCTGTGTAGACTGTGTCTGTGTAGACTGTGTCTGTGTAGACTGTGTCTGTGTAGACTGTGTCTGTGTAGACTGTGTCTGTGTAGACTGTGTCTGTGTAGACTGTGTCTGTGTAGACTGTGTCTGTGTAGACTGTGTCTGTGTAGACTGTGTCTGTGTAGACTGTGTCTGTGTAGACTGTGTCTGTGTAGACTGTGTCTGTGTAGACTGTGTCTGTGTAGACTGTGTCTGTGTAGACTGTGTCTGTGTAGACTGTGTCTGTGTAGACTGTGTCTGTGTAGACTGTGTCTGTGTAGACTGTGTCTGTGTAGACTGTGTCTGTGTAGACTGTGTCTGTGTAGACTGTGTCTGTGTACTGCTGTCACTTCCAGTAGATCTTTTTAACATTTTCTTCTGTGCATCATCTTGTTTCTCTTTTAAATACTCACTATTATACTTCATTTCATTATTCTTTGAGTGATGTGGTTTGAAGTTACCTTCACAAAAACATTAATCTTCTTTCTGCACCTCCTGCAATTACCTTTGTTTCCCTCACCACCTGACTTCTTGTCAGAGACTAAATTACTTCAGGTGTTGTGATAATACTTTCTATGAAGTCTCAGTTCTTATTATATTCAACACAGTGTTGCTCCAAGCTGACAATAACGGTGTAACACACACCAAAGTTTTCCCACAAATTAACTGAACTAACAGACTACTTTAAAAATGTCTGACACTCTCACAACATAATACTGCATTACTCACCTTCCACATTCACCTTAACATAAGAAATAATCAGGAACCACTAGTGTACAAGCAGAGGAAAAAATATAATATTAGCGATGAAGTAACACTATTTCCATTACTCTTTGTGTGTTTCTTGCTGTCTTTCCTTGCCCCTGCTGCCCTTCCTTGCCCTTGCTGCCCTTCCTTGCCCTTTGTTCTCATCAAACAGCGTAAAAAAAACGGAGAGTCAACTAAATTATGAGATATAACAAGAAATAGTTTCTTCTCATTCTTTTCATTGTTCACACAAAGATGTTACTGAAACACAATTGTTCATGAAACCAATGAACGTTTATCAGTTCCAGAATTCATTCATAACCAGCGGCTCTGTTTTCAGTAATAAACTTTTCCCCTTTCAAAATGTTGCTCATTAAAATAAAAAATGTATATATCTTTTGACAGAGTAATTATAACTTACATTTTTTTTCACAAAAATACGTCCGTTGATCAAGTGTGGACTCCAGGCAACATGACTCTTGACCCCAGGCAAACATGACTCTTGGGACTCCCAGGCAAACATGACTCTTGGACTCCCAGGCAAACATGACCTTGACTCCAGGCAAACATGGCTCTGACTCCCAGGCAACATGACTCTGGACTCCCAGGCAACATGACTCTGACTCCAGGAAACATGACCTTGACTCCCAGGCAAACATGACTCTTGAACTCCCAGGCAAACATGACTCTTGGACTCCCAGGCAAACATGACTCTTGGACTCCCAGGCAAACATGACTCTTGGACTCCCAGGCAAACATGGCTCTTGGACTCCCAGGCAAACCATAGGCACTCTTGACTCAGGAACATGACTCTGACTCCCAGGCAAACATGACTCTTGGACTCCCAGGCAAACATGACTCTTGGACTCCCAGGCAAACATGACTCTTGGACTCCCAGGCAAACATGACTCTTGGACTCCCAGGCAAACATGACTCTTGGACTCCCAGGCAAACATGACTCTTGGACTCCCAGGCAAACATGACTCTTGGACTCCCAGGCAAACATGACTCTACTCCAGGCAACATGACTCTTGACACAGGCAAACATGACTCTTGGACTCCCAGGCAAACATGACTCTTGGACGACTCCCAGGCAAACATGACTCTTGGACTCCCAGGCAAACATGACTCTTGGACTACCAGGCAAACATGACTCTTGGACTCCCAGGCAAACATGACTCTTGGACTCCCAGGCAAACATGACTCTGGCAGTACGAGTCCTGGAAATGACCCAAACAACGAGAATCACAACAGTATACAATGTACATAATGTACAATTATGTACCATTTGACGTGTAGTTACATTTTGTTATTAGCTTAATTACATTTACCTTCAATTACAATTACTCCCAGACTGTCTAGGACTTACGTTTTTCATTGCTTACCAATTTTTACTAAAAAAAAAATTAACGAAAAAGAAAGCATTGGGATTAGCGGGCGTTTGCTTAACTAATTTAGCCGCTGAGAGAGGGAGGGAGCTTCCCCATTCCTAGAGGAGGGTCTCCTCCCATTCCCCCAAAAACGCATCGCAATTGCGCGTATTTCACTACTAGGCACGATGGTACTGAGACAAAGAAAAAGGTGAGCAATAATTCTGTGGCTTTAATACCTTACAGTAAAGACTTAGTGAGTCATCCTATGAGACTTGGAGTTACTCCATCTTGCAGACACATTGACACTGAGGAAGCTGTATGTTGTGACCAAGACTGAGGAAGCTTAGTATCCAACAGATTAAGTAAGACTGTACACTGAACACCAGATAAATCAGTAGAATTACCTGAAGTAGCGTTAGGAAGTTGCACAATAGCTATAGCACAACAGGTTGGGAAAGTTATAGAGGGAAAGTTATAAGTCTAGTGTCTACGAGAGCAGTTCAAGCCATGTCAGAGTACATCACTCTCAGAAAGTCTACATTTATTTTGATTTTACACAGCTGTGTTATTCACCTATGTATTTTCTTGAACAGCCCAGTTGCAAAAGTTGATCCACTAATTACATGCTGAACGTGGCACGACTGGCATTAAGCGTGGATTCTGGGTGACGTAATAATAAATAGTTGTGTCAGTCAGGTAGGAGCTTCTCCAACAAGTGTCAGTAAGGTAGGAGCTTCTCCAACAAGTGTCAGTAAGGTAGGAGCTTCTCCAACAAGTGTCAGTAAGGTAGGAGCTTCTCCAACAAGTGTGGGTCAGGTAGGAGCTTCTCCAACAAGTGTATGACGACACAGAAACTTATAAACGACATAAGAACAAAAACACCGAACAAAGATTAAAAAGTAGGAAGAAACGAAGAGAGACCAATGAATATAGAAAGAGGAAAGAGGTCAGAAAAAAGTTGAAATGTAAGTAGAAGAAAAAACAGAATAAACAGTAACAATGAGTATGGAAATGCAATGACAAAACAAAGATCACAAATAAGAAACTACGACAGAATGAAGAGCAGAGGCAGAATGTATAGAAAAATCTTAAGAAGCAAGAAAAGAAGGAGAAACGAATAAAACCATGTAAAGCAATCATTAACAAAAGTGAATAATGCAAGAAGAAAAAGTGTCATTAGATAATAACTAAAGACTGATACTTAAATGTTGCATGGCAAGCAGTATTTGCTTATCCCAGAAACCTTAGTTGGTGTTAGTTCTCTCGTGGTGGGATCAGCTCTCCAAGTTATCTGCAATCTTTTGTCTTGCAAATTGTTAAGTCGACCACCAAAACTAACAATATTATATATCTATACGTATATGTTTTTATTTTATTAACACACCGGCCGATTCCCACCAAGGCAGGGTGGCCGGAAAAAGAAAAACTTTCATCATCATTCACTCCATAACTGTCTTGCCAGAGGGGTGCTTTACACTACAGTTATAAAACTGCAACATTAACACCCCTTCTTCAGAGTGCAGACACTGTACTTCCCATCTCCAGGAATCAAGTCCGGCCTGCCGGTTTCCCTGAATCCCTTCATAAATGTTACTTTGCTCACACTCCAACAGCACGTCAAGTATTAAAAACCATTTGTCTCCATTCACTCCTATCAAATACGCTCACACATGCTTGCTCGAACACAAAACCTCCTTTACCCCCTCCCTCCAGCCTTTCCTAGGCCGACCCCTACCCCACCTTCCCTCCACTACAGATTTATACACTCTCGAAGTCATTCAGTCTCGTTCCATTCTCTCTACATGTCCGAACCACCTCAACAACCCCTCCTCAGCCCTCTGGATAATAGTTTTGGTAATCCCGCACCTCCTCCTAATTTCCAAACTCCGAATTCTCTGCATTATATTCACACCACACATTGACCTCAGACATGACATCTCCACTGCCTCCAGCCTTCTCCTCGTTGCAACATTCATCACCCATGCTTCACACCCATATAAGAGTGTTGGTATAACTATACTCTCATACATTCCCCTCTTTGCTTCCATGGACAACGTTCTTTGTCTCCACAGACTCCGAAGTGCTCCACTCACTCTTTTCCCCTCATCAATTCTATGATTCACCTCATCCTTCATAGACCCATCTGCTGACATGTCCACTCCCAAATATCTGAATACATTCACCTCCTCCATACTCTCTCCCTCCAATCTAATATCCAATCTTTCGTCACCTAATCTTTTTGTTATCCTCATCACCTTACACTTTCCTATATTCACTTTCAATTTTCTTCTTTTACACACCCTACCAACCTCTGCAACTTCTCTTCAGAATCTCCCAAAAGCACAGTGTCATCAGCAAAAAGCAACTGTGACAACTCCCACTTTGTATTTGATTCTTTATCTTTTAACCCCACACATCTTGCCAAGACCCTCGCATTCACTTCTCTTACAACCCCATCTATAAATATATTGAACAACCACGGTGATATCACACATCCTTGTCTAAGACCCACTTTTACTGGGAAATATTCCCCCTCCCTCCTACACACTCTAACCTGAGCCTCACTATCCTCATAAAAACTCTCCACTGCTTTCAGTAACATACCTCCTATTCCATACACCTGCAACATCTGCCACATTGCTCCCCTATCCACCCTATCATACGCCTTTTCCAAATCCATAAATGTCACAAAAACCTCTTTACCCTTATCCAAATAGTGTTCACCTATATGTTTCACTGTAAACACTTGGTCTCCACACCCGCTACCTTTCCTAAAGCCCCCTTGTTCATCTGCTATCCTGCTTTCTGTCTTACTCTTAATTCTTTCAATAATAACTCTACCATACACTTTACCAGGTACACTCAACAGACTTATTCCCCTATATTTTTGCACTCTCTTTTGTCCCCTTTGCCTTTATACAAAGGGACAATACACGCTCTCTGCCAATCCCTAGGTACCTTACCCTCTTCCATACATTTATTAAATAATAGCACCAACCACTCCAAAACTATATCCCCACCTGCTTTTAACATTTATATCTTTATCCCATCAATCCCAGCTGCCTTACCCCCTTTCATTCTACCCACTGCCTCACGAACTTCCCCCACACTCACAACTGGCTCTTCCACACTCCTACAAAATGTTATTCCTCCTTGCCCTATACACGAAATCACAGCTTCCCTGTCTTCATCAACATTTAACAACTCAAAATATTCCCTCCATCTTCCCGATACCTCTAACTCTCTATTTAATAACTCTCCTCTCCTATTTTTAACTGTCAAATAAATTTGTTCCCTAGGCTTTCTCAACTTATTAATATCACTCCAAAACTTTTTCTTATTTTCAACAAAATTTGTTGATAACATCTCACCCACTCTCTCATTTGCTCTCTTTTTACATTGCTTCACCACTCTCTTAACCTCTCTTTTTCTCTCCACATACTCTTCCCTCCTTGCATCACTTCTACTTTGTAAAAACCTCTCATATGCTAACTTTTTTCTCCCTTACTACTCTCTTTACATCATCATTCCACCAATCGCTCTTCTTCCTTCCCGCACCCACTGCCTGTAACCACAAACTTCTGCTGAACACTCTAACACTACATTTTTAAATCTACCCCATACATCTTCGACCCCATTGCCTACACTCTCACTAGCCCATCTATCCTCCAATAGATGTTTATATCTTACCCTAACTGCCTCCTCTTTTAGTTTATAAACCTTCACCTCTCTCTTACTTACTGCTTCTATTTTCCTTGTATCCCATCTACCTTTTACTCCCACTATAGCTATAACTAAAAATTGATCTGATATATCTGTGGCCCCTCTATAAACATGTACATCCTGAAGTCTACTCAACAGTATTTTATCTACCAATAAGAAGTCAAACAAACTAATGTCTTTACGCCCTACATCATATCTTGTATACTTATTTATTATCTTCTTAAAAAATGTATTACCTATAACTAAACCCCTTTCTATACAAAGTTCAATCAAAGGGCTCCCATTATCATTTACACCTGGCACCCCAAACTTACCTACCACACCTCTACATGTTTCTCCTACTTAGCATTTAGGTACTATATATATATATATTATATATATAGTATATATATATATATATATATATATATATATATATATATATATATATATATATATATATATATATATATATATATATATATAGTGGGTCCACCTCTGGTGCAAATTGTGGGACCCATAGCCTTGGAGAAGTGGATTAAAAAGGCTTCAAGGAAGAATATTTGGATTTCTTCCTGAAGCAATGTGAATATTCCACTTCTCCTACCACCCCATGATATAAAAACAATACATACATATAAATGCTTTATTAATAGAGAGAATACATTGATAGAAAACACAAACATGAACATGAATATATGTCGTGCCGATTAGGTAAAACTGGTCAATTAGCAAGAACTCATCTAAAATTAAGTCCTTCTAAAATTTTCTCTTATACGTTTAAAGATATATTTTTTTCATTTATGTTAATGTAAAAATTTATAATTTTGTACCAAGAGAAACTTTGAAAACCTACCTAACCTTATTACAACAAGCGCAATTTAATTTAGCCAAACCCAACTAAATATATTTTAGATACGTTAACATTAATTTAATAATAAACAAACACAATGAAATATATTTTTTTCGTTATGGTCAGAATGATTTTGGCGAAATTATTGCATACACAAATTTTCACTTGTCGTATATGGCATATGCCATATAAGACATATCTTTAAACGTATAAGAAAATTTTAGAAAGGACTTAATTTAAATGAGTTCTTGCTAATTGACCAGTTTCTAATCGACAATATATATATATATATATATATATATATATATATATATATGTCGTGCCGATTACGTAAAACTTGCGATTTTAGCTTAAATAGCAACGCTCTTCTTGCCATATAAGACAAGCGAAAATTTGTGTATGCAATAATTTAGCAAAAAACATTCTGAACCTAACGAAAAAATATATTCATTGTGTATGTTTATTATTAAATTAATGTTAACGTATCTAAAGTATATATAGTTGGGTTAGGCTAAATTAAATTGCGCTTGTTGTAATAAGGTTAGGTAGGTTTTCAAAGTTTCTCTTGGTACAAAATTATAAATTCTTACATTAACATAAATGAAAAAAATATATCTTTAAACGTATAAGAAAATTTTTTAGAAAGGATTTTATTTTAGATGAGTTCTTGCTAATTGACCAGTTTTACCTAATCGGCACGACATATATATATATATATATATATATGTCGTGCCTATTAGGTAAAACTTGCGGTTTTGGCTTAAATAGCAACGCTCATCTTGCCATATAAGACAAGTGAAAATTTGTGTATGCAATAATTTCGCCAAAATCATTCTGAACACAAAGAAAAAAATATATTTAATTGTGTTTGTTTATTATTAAATTAATGTTAACGTATCTAAAATATATTTAGTTGGGTTAGGCTAAATTAAATTGCACTTGTTGTAATAAGGTTAGGTAGGTTTTCAAAGTTTCTCTTGGTACAAAATTATAAATTCTTACATTAACATAAATGAAAAAATATATATCTTTAAACGTATAAGAGAAAATTTTAGAAAGGACTTAATTTTAGATGAGTTCTTGCTAATTGACCAGTTTTACTAATCGGCACGACATATATATATATATATATATATATATATATATATATATATATATATATATATATATATATATATATATATATATATATATACACATATATATATATATATATGTCGTGCCGATTAGGTAAAACTGGCGATTTTATTAAATAGCAACGCTCACCTTGCCATATAAGACAAGTGAAAATTTGTGTATGCAATAATTTCGCCAAAATCATTCTGAACATAACGAAAAAATATATTTCATTGTGTTTGTTTAATATTAAATTAATGTTAACGTATCTAAAATATATTTAGTTGGGTTAGGCTAAATTAAATTGCGCTTGTTGTAATAAGGTTAGGTAGGTTTTCAAAGTTTCTCTTGGTACAAAATTATAAATTCTTACATTAACATAAATGAAAAAATATATCTTTAAACGTATAAGAGAAAATTTTAGAAAGGACTTAATTTTAGATGAGTTCTTGCTAATTGACCAGTTTTACCTAATCGGCACGACATATATATATATATATATATATATATATATATATATATATATATATATATATATATATATATATATATATATAAACGTGTGTATAAAGCTGCTATGTCATTCCCACAGGGCTAAGCAGGAGGTTTCACTGGTTTAAGGCCACAACACTTAAAACAAATGCTCAATCCAGGTCTTGGTGAGGTCTCTGAGAGATTGTTGTCTGAACTCACCAAATTTTCCAATGGGTGCCTGGCTGGTAGTGTCCCACAGGCCATTAGACCCCTTTTCTTTGGTGCCTCACTGTGTGCCCTCCGGAAAAAGGATGGAGGAATCAGGCCCATTGCCGTGGGTAACACCCTTCGGCGCCTAGTTGCCAAGGCTGCAGTACGAATGGTGAGTCAAGATGCTGCCTCAATGTTGAAACCAACTCAGCTCGGTTTTGGTGTTCAACAAGGCTGTGAAGCAGCTGCCCATACAGCACAGTATACATCAACAACATGTCCAATGAAAAGCCTTAATCAAATTGGACTTTGCCAATGCTTTCAACTCAGTCAGAAGGGATGCTGCTCCAAGCAGTTTCTAGGCACTTTCCTTCCCTCTATCCCTTCATAGAATCGTGTTATAGTGTGGCTTCTAAACTTTTGTTTGGGGACCATGAAATTGACTCATGTGAGGGTGTGCAACAGGGGGACCCTCTTGCCCCCTTTCTATTCTGTCTAGTCATCAAGGATGTCACAGAAGCATTGTCCAGTGAGCTCAATATCTGGTTCTTGGATGATGGCACCCTAGCTGGCACTACACAATCTCTCCTAGGAGATATCAGGAAAATTAAAGATATGGTAGAGAGCCTGGGTCTATCTTTAAACCCCACCAAATGTGAGATAGTTTCCACCAATCCACAGATGATCCAGGCTGTTTTACCAGGGGCACGAGCCATTGATCCAGTCAACAGCACTCTCCTTGGTGCTCCTCTTGGGCCCAATGCCATCGATCTGGTCCTGGAAAAAAAAATCTCAGACCTCAGGACGATGGAAGGTATGATGAAAGACATCGATACACATGATGCCTTCTACCTACTTACCAGGTGCCTGTCAATCCCAAAACTTACATACTTCCTGAGATGCTCCCCAGCCTTCAGCAGTCCGAAACTCATGGAATATGACTCTCTCTTCAAGACCATGCTAGAGAGTGTATTGAATCTTTCCCTCGAAGATGGACAGTGGTTGCAAGCCTCACTTCCAGTCAGGCTTGGGGGGCTGGGAGTACGCAAATCCTCCCAGATTGCCCTACCAGCTTTCTTATCCTCTTCCATAGCATCAAATGAGCTAATAAAACAAATTCTTCCAGACAACCTCAGTGATTCAGCAGGAATACAGGACCCTAGCTACACCAGTGCCATCACTGAATGGGAGACTCTTGCTGCTCCAACACCAAAACCTAGTGAAGAACTGGCCTACAAACAGTCAAGCTGGGACAGCCCCATCGCTGAAAAGATACTTGCCAATATGCTTAGGGCCGTAACATCAGACAGGGAGACTGCCCGTCTCCTAGCTGTGAGTGCACATCACTCTGGGGACTTCCTCCAAACAGTTCAAATTTCGGCCATGGGAACACGCCTCGACCCTAAGACCCTTCGTATTGCAGTGGCTCTGCGCCTTGCTGCCCCTATTCACACGGAATATACGTGTATTTGCAGCGATGCGCAAGCCGACCAATATGGTCTACATGGTCTTAACTGTTCTAAAACCAAGGGTTGGCATGCAAGACACAATGAGGTAAACGACATCATAAAGAGAACCCTTGCTACAGCTGGATGCCCAGCCGAGAGAGAGCCTCGATCACTAGCAGCCAACAACGCCCACAACCCAGCAAACTGCCCCGACGGGGTCACCATCTATCCTTGGAAGAATGGCAAGCTCTTAGCATGGGATTATACCTGGTGTCGACACTGGCTGACACCTACATCCATCACAGTGTCGGGCGACAGGGAGGAGCTGCTGACCACAGAGAGGAGTACAAGAACGGCAAGTACAGGGACATAAGCCAACAGTATCAATTTGTCCCAGTGGGATCAGAGACCTTGGGAGCGTGGGGAAAAAATGCAACACGTTTCCTTAAGGAATTGGGTTCCAGACTCATCGACACCACCAGGGAC
>WNWK01027784.1:0-25983 GCA_009830355.1 Cherax destructor | reverse complement strand
ATAGAGTAATTAATCATTGGTCTACTGTGTGGCGCAAAGAGTATCTTCTTACACTCCGTGAACACTTTTATGGTGCATCAGAATCGGCGAATCGACAAATTATTCAACCAGGTGACATTGTGTTAATTGATGCTAAACAACCAAGAATGTTGTGGCCTCTGGGCAAGGTAGTAACATTGTACCCAGACGCTCAGGGTGTTGTAAGGAATGTCAAAGTGTTGTGTCATGGCCAAGAGAGTTTATCCACCATTAATAAGTTAATCCCCTTAAAATTAAAGGGAGTTCTATCAACTGTGAACAAAACCCTAAGGGAAAGTGACACGAGTGATGTTGAAGATGACACAGACCAGGGGATACCAGAGACAGGAAGTGTGATCCGACCTACCAGGACAGCTGTTCAGTCCAGGGCAGGCTGGAAACTCCTTTTGCAAGATGATGCAATTTGAATAGTCTAACAACGAACTCTGCCCGGCCGCAGTGTGGAAAATATTGGGTATATTCCTGAAATGTTGTACTCAATAGCCTTTCTAATGTGAATATTCTTAATGTGTGGCTGTTGGTTCGTATTTTACTTGAGATGAAAACAGAACCATCCCGATAGTCACGTGGGTACGTGGAGCTGGGTCAAGCGAGGGCAGAGAGCGAGTCAGTCATGTGTGGAGAGACCTAGAGTCAAGATATTGGGCAGGATGCCTTTGAGTATTGGATGATGTCGTCAGCCAGACCGGACTCAATGGCTTCAATTCGTAATATGGAGTGATATCAAAGTGTGTGATGCGTAATTCGTGGGACATTCGGTCCGGAAAATCCGATATTCCGGCGACAATTTGGTGAAATAACGTGTGGCTCCAACTTAATGGGGTATGGAGATTTAGGCCTAATTTGGGTTCTAGTAGTGCGGCAACACGACAAAATATGGTCGTAAACCCTGATTCTGGGTAGTTTTCATAATAGAAGAGACTGGAATATACTTAATGAATATGGTGAGACGTTGAATCTAGTGAAGCAGATTTGTAAATAATTGGAAGTGAATGTACCGGGTGCCGGCTAGTGAAGGGACGCCATCCCAAAACTGCCATGTTGGATATGGAAGAGATGGTCATTTCCATCTCCACTCATCGACTCTGAATTTCGGTATAGAGACGGTGAATGTGTATAAACTAGTGGGGCATTAAGTCATAATGTACATAGTGTTTAAAGTTATATGTACAAACTGTAATAAAAAGAAATAGCGAGAGGAGATGAATCGCTACTCCCGATCAACCGCATGTTAAGTAAACGCCGGTCCGTGAGAAGAGAGTTCAAGGAAATTAAACTTCTTTGACTCAGTGGGACAACCCATAACATCATCTTGACGGAAGAACTATATCTACCGAGCAAGATCACGAGATCCATCAAAGCACATCAACAAGAATGCGGCTTCCCACCGTAAGTATGTACACTGTCTTAGGTTACCATCTGGCCAGTAAGTATGTTGAGATATTGTGTGTCTGCGGTGGGAATGATGAGGATCTCCAGTGAACACCCAAGACACAGATAAAGGGTGAGTGAATATTAATTAATTGTGCTCTCTCCTTCTCCTCAATCGGTCCTATATCCTATATCTAAAACCATACAGTCCACTTAAAATTAATCATAGCATAATTATTAGTATTATCTACACTCAGATTTATTTACACTGGTCTAGAGTGTCAGTGGGTTCAGAGGGTGTGAAATTATCGAAGGGAGCCATCTCAGTGACCAGGGTGGCTCAAGTTTTCCCACATACCTCTCAAGGGAGTGACTGCTGTAAATTATACTAGTTGGTCATCTCCCGGGAGGTATTTGTTGCAAGTGGCAGTGACCCAGATAGACAATCTCTCTTAATTCCCCACAAAAAGTGGCATTTTTTCTTTTCTAATTTTGTTTTCTTTCCAGTAACGCTTGTGGCCTGTGAGACCACTATAATGCATAATGAATATACAGTGGAACGTCCACTAACGAGTTTAATCCATTCCATGACCTTGCTTGCAAATGGATTTGCTCGTCAATTTTCCTCATTTAAATTAATTGAAATGGAATTAATCCGTTCCAGTGGAATTCTAGGCACTACAAAATACTTCAAAAACTTCCCTAATACCAACTCTACAGCTTATTTTTCTATCACAATTCATCTAATATGACATAATAAACACTATTAACCCTTTCGGGGTCGACAGGCCTTCTCGGAAACATGTTTTCAGCGTCGAAATTTTTTTGGAAAAAAAAAAAAAAAAATTTCTTATGATATGATCATCTTTTTCCGATAATAGCAACACCAAAAGTATGAAATTTGAGTGAAAACTTACGAAATTATGCTCTCTTGAAGTTATCGGTCTCAAAGATGATTACGCATCGGCAATTTCGCCCACTTTTAGCCCTATTTTTGGCATATTCCAATGTTCCAGTCCACTAAAATCATAGCTATTTCACTAGAACTCTATTTCTTCTATCGACTGAGTACAAGAAACCGCCTATCTTACATTACTTTTGCTTTCCATTTTTAATTTTTATTCTCACAAAAAAAATAGAAGATTTACTGTTATGTATACAACTGCATCATTGTACAAGTGGTATAAATAATATCAGAGCACTTGTGCAAGAATATTAGACTCACCAGTTGATGTGTATTGGATGCAAGGTGTGATTTGTTTACTCTAAATATTGTAAAATCGAACATTTCGCTACTTTGAGCTCAATTTCAAGGTACTTGTCATTGTCAAACCAATCAAAATCATCTCCATTTCTGTAATATATTTTCCATTCTATCAAATGAGACCAACAAAACGAGAATACATCAAATAAATACCATACGAAAATAGACTGCAAAGTCACTGTTTAAACTAAATAAACGGTCAGTTTTTTTTTTCTCATTATGCAGTGTGTGCTGCAGGAATTTTTTATACTGCACACACTGACCACACAGACCCATTCTTTCATATGTAGGCCTACCAGCCGTTTCTTCCTTAATTTCAGCCGCTAGAATTTACGCGTACTAGTACAACACCGACCCTGCTCGTAAATGTACTACTACAGCACCGACCCCCAAAGGGTTAATAACATAGAAACATTATACAGTGGTCCCTCAACTATCGGTCTTAATCCATTCCAGGAGCTAGACCTTAACTCGAAATATTCAAAACTTTAAACCTTATTTCCATAAGAAATAATATAAATACAATTAATCCGATCCACCAAAAAATATTCACAAAAATACATTTTAATTATAGTTCTACATACAAAAAAAAAAAACATTATTAACACAAAATGTTAAATAGTATACACATAATAAATAAATAACATAATACGTATAAATAACATTTACTTACCTTTATTGAAGAGGCTTGCTGGCATCTGGAAGATAGGGAGGAGGACAGGGGCAGGGGTTAGTGTTTGGAAGGAGAATCCAAACTCCCTGCCTTCCTGCCACACTCCCTGCATTCCTGCTACACTCCCTGCATGCCTGCTACACTCCTGCATGCTTGCTGCACTTCCTGCATGAATGCTACCTCCCTGCATGAATGCTACACTCCCTGCATGAATGCTACACTCCCTGAATGCCTGCTGCACTCCTGCATGAATGCTACACTCCCTGCATGAATGCTACACTCCCTGCATGAATGCTACACTCCCTGCATGAATGTTACACTCCCTGCATGAATGCACACTCCCTGCATGAATGCTACACTCCCTGCATGAATGCACACTCCTGCGTGAATGCTGCACTCCCTGCGTGATTGCACACTCCCTGCGTGAATGCTACACTCCCTGCGTGAATGCTACACTCCCTGCGTGATTGCTACACCCCTGCATGAATGCTACACTCCCTGCATGAATGCTACACTCCCTGCATGAATGCACACTCCCTGCGTGAATGCTACACTCCCTGCGTGAATGCTACACTCCTGCGTGAATGCTACACTCCCTGCGTGATTGCTACACTCGCTGCATAAATGCTACACTCCCTGCGTGAATGCTACACCCCCTGCATGAATGCTACACTCCCTGCGTGAATGCTACACTCCTGCATGAATGCTACACTCCTGCATGAATGCTACACTCCCTGCATGAATGCTACACTCCCTGCATGAATGATACATTCCCTGCATGAATGCTACACTCCCTGCATGAATGCTACACTCCCTGCATGAATGCTACACTCCCTGCATGAATGCTACACTCCTTGCATGAATGCTACACTCCCTGCATGAATGCTACACTCCTGCATGAATACTACACTCCTGCATGAATGCTACCACTATGATGCCACGGGGAAAGGCTTCTTTGGACCCATGGTGACTTATTTCACAGTGACAATCACTGAACCAGCAATAAACAGAATAAATTTATTGTGAAATGTTTAAAAGAGCTGGGTAATGTTCTCTCAATGGTAAACAACGCTAGACTTGCGTCCTGCGTGGCGGGCGCGCAAGCGCAGGCAGTCAGTGGACAGGTCTGGTACGGACCAATGAACTAGAAAAACATTGCCCGAAAAATGCAACCGAAACATGAAAAAAACAATATTCGGAAAGACCGAAGCACGGGGGACCACTGTATTTACACTAGAATGAATGAAATATTACATATGTGAGTATTGTTAGTGGAGGCAGGGCCGATGCCTCCACCTCCCTGAATGGCGATGTTTTCATACACACTGCCATCTTGTGGTGGTGATGTGAAACTCACTTATAGTATTATAATTATTATAATTACGTATTATGTATTTATTAGTACGTACATATAATAATTTATATTTTATTAAATATATTATTACATATATAATTATTATATTATACATATTATTATTATTATTATTATTATTATTATTATTATTATTATTATTATTATTAGTCATAGTAGTAGTAGTATGTACGTATTCTTATAATAATATTCTTGCTTACCATTTGGAGTTTTTATTCACCCAAAAATAGAAGATTTACTGTTATGCAGACTACTGCATTATTGTAATAATTGTACAAAAACTGTGAACACATTGTGAGTGCATATTGGAATGGCCACTCGGACAGGTATTGGACAGTAACGTCATTTGTTTACTCTTGATCATCAGCAAAATCAAACATTTCAGCAACTTGGAGCTCAATTTCAAAGTAATTTTCGTTGTGAAAGCAATCAAAATCATATCTATTTATGTAATATATCTTCCATTCTATCAATTAGACCAAAAAAACGAGAACCAGTCTAGCTTTGTTTATCCTTGAGTGAACATTACCCTGCGTGCTCATCCAAACATTTCACAATAAATTCATTGTGTTTACTGCTTGTTTATTGATTGTGACTGAAATAAGCCACCATGGGCCCAAAGAAACTTCATAGTGGCAGCCCTTTGGTAAAGAAAGTGACAAACACAATAGAATTGAAGAAAGAAATTGTAGCAATATACTACTACCAAAGTGGAGGAGAAAGAGAGAGGGGAGAATGTGCCTTCTTCAGTGATTCAGCGATTCTACGATATGTATGATACTAGAGCAGCACAAGTCGATAACGGCTATAGCACCAGCCAGCAATAAAGTGTAGCATTAACAGTGTAGCAAGTAACTTAAGTGATTAATCGATAGGAAAAGGACAGCATGAAACTGACTCCTCCATTGTTGGAGTTATATAGGAAGACTGACAACACAACTGTCTCTGGCGGCCATCAGTGGTCCTTATACATCCAACAACAAACAACACAGGAACACTCGTCGGTCAGGGAGAGAGACATATGACATATTTTATTCATTCTAGAGAATATATCATGTTTCTCTGTTATTAATATTGTTTATTACGTCATATTAGATGAATTGTGCTAGATAAATAAGCCATAGAGTTAATATTAGTGTCATATTGAAGGACTGTCTTGTCCTGCCTCCAAACAAACTCTCCTGCCTCTCTTATACCTGGAGTTTACCTGGAGAGAATTCCGGGGGTCAACGCCCCCGCGGCCCGATCAGTGACCAGGCCTTATGGTGAATCAGAGCCTGACCAACCAGGCTGTTACTGCTGGCCGCACACAGTCCGACATACAAACCACATCCCGGCTAGTCAGGCACTGACTTTAGGTCCCTGTCCAGTGCCTGCTTGAAGACAGCCAGGGGTCTATTGGTAATCCCCCTTATGTATGCTGGGAGGCAGTTGAACAGTCTTGGGCCCCTGATACTTATTGTGTTGTCTCTCAACGTGCTAGTGGCACCCCTGCTCTTCTTTTGGGGGATGTTGTATCGTCTGCCGAGTCTTCTGCTTTCGTAGGGAGTGACTCATGTGCAAATTTGGTACTAATCCCTCTAGGATTTTCCAAGTGTATATAATAATGTATCTCTCCCGCCTGCATTCTAGGGAGCACAGGTTTAGAAACTTCAAGTGTTCCCAGTAACTGATGTGGTTTATCGCAGTTATGCATGCTGTGAAGGTTCTCTGCACATTTTCTAGTTCAGCAATTTCACTTGCTTTGAAAGGTGCAGTTAGTGCGCAGCAATATTCCAGCCTAGATAGAACAAGCAACCTGAAAAGTGTCATCATGGGCTTGGCATCCCTGGTTTTGAAGGTTCTCATTATCCATCCTGTCATTTTTCTAGCAGATGCGATTGCTACAGTGGTATGGTCTTTGAAGGTGAGATCCTCTGACATGATCACTCCCAGGTCTTTGACATTAGTTTTTCACCAACAAGAGTCTTCAATAAAGATAAAACATATTTAAATGTTCATTTATCTATTAACATTAGTGCTTTATATTTATTTCTCATTGTTTTCTGTATGTAAAACTTTTATTCTTTAAAAAAAAAAGAATTTTTTGTGAAAATTTTTGGGTGGAAAGGATTAATTGTATTTACATTATTTCTTATGGGAAATATTGCATCGACTTTCGGCAGCTTCGAGTTTAGGCCTAGCTCCTGGAACGGATTACGGCCGAAACTTGGGGTTCCACTGTACAGTCAACCCTCCGTTTTTGTGTATCTCCGTTTTCAGTTATTTCAGTTTTTTGGCACTTTTTTCGTGAAAATATTACCTTTGTTTTTGGAGACTGGCTCCATTTTCGTTCATGGTACGGAACCTGTCCAGTGCCCTGCACACATACAAAGCCCGCCTCCCACGCACATTCTCAGGCAGTGTAGCATTGTTTCTGGTTAAGTGAACATTATCCTGCGAGTTCATACCAAACACTTCTTAACAATCCATTGTTTTTGGCCCTTGATTATTGTGTGTGACTGCTAAATAAGCCACCATGGGCCCAAAGAAATCTCCTAGTGTTAGTCTTTTGGTAAAGAAAGTGAGGAACACCATAGAATTAAGGAAAGAAATCGTAGCAAAGTACAGTGGACCCTCGCTATTCGAACTCTCCAAAACTCACCCTTTTATGTAAGCTTATTTTTGTAAGTGCTTTTATAAGTGTATTTTTGGGGGACTGAAATGAACTAATCTAATTACATCATTCCTTATGGGAATAAATTAGTTTGGTAACAGCACTTGAACAGCATTCTGGAATGAGGGTCAGTTTTAGAGTGTTCGAATAGCGAGAGTCCACTGTATCAAAGTGGAGAAGTTAAAGGCTATAGCACTAGCCAGCGATAAAGTGTACCATTATCAGTGTAGCAAGTAAGTTAAGCCATTAATTGATGGAAAAATGATGACATGAAACTTAACTCCTCCATTGTTTGTTGGAGGAATATAGGGGCACTGAGATCAGAGCCACACTCTGCCAACATCTCCTCCAAGGTAAGTGTAAATATTTCTTATTTATATAAGTGTGAATATTTTTTTATTTTTTTATTTATTAACACATCGGCCGATTCCCACCAAGGCAGGGTGGCCCGAAAAAGAAAAACTTTCATCATCATTCACTCCATCACTGTCTTGCCAGAAGGGTGCTTTACACTACAGTTATAAAACTGCAACATTAACACCCCTCCTTCAGAGTGCCGGCACCGTACTTCCCATCTCCAGAACTCAAGTCCGGCCTGCCGGTTTCCCTGAATCCCTTCATAAATGTTACTTTGCTCACACTCCAACAGCACGTCAAGTATTAAAAACCATATGCCTCCATTCACTCCTATCAAATACGCTCACACATGCTTGCTGGAAGTCCAAGCCCCTCGCACACAAAACTTCCTTTACCCCTCCCTCCAACCTTTCCTAGGCCGACCCCTACCCCGCCTTCCCTCCACTACAGATTTATACACTCTCGAAGTCACTCTGTCTCGTTCCATTCTCTCTACATGTCCAAACCATCTCAACAACCCCTCCTCAGCTCTCTGGACAATCGTTTTGGTAATCCCGCACCTCCTCCTAATTTCCAAACTCCGAATTCTCTGCATTATATTCACACCACACATTGACCTCAGACATGACATCTCCACTGCCTCCAGCCTTCTCCTCGTTGCAACATTCATCACCCATGCTTCACACCCATATAAGAGGTTGGTATAACTATACTCTCATACATTCCCTCTTTACTTCCATGGACAAGGTTCTTTGTCTCCACAGACTCGAAGTGCTCCACTCACCCTTTTTTCCCTCATCAATTCTATGATTCCCCTTCATCCTTCATAGACCCATCCGCGACATGTCCACTCCCAAATATCTGAATACATTCACCTCCTCCATACTCTCCCTCCAATCTGATATCCAATCTTTCGTCACCTATTCTTTTGTTATCCTCATCACCTTACTCTTCTTTCCTATACAGATAAAATTCCCCCTCTGTTTTTCAGCTCCCATGTCTCAGCAGCATGTGACACTCCATTTTTTTGCTTTTCTTAGCCCCCTGCCAGACTCTTTTCTAAAAAAAGAAAGGGAAAATTTGGGCTTTCTAAAACGTTCTCTTTCGACTCGTTTTATTTTAGTTTTCGGAAATTCCCCCGATCGTATTGGGGACCTGTCCACAGTGCCGCGCACATACAAAGGCCGTAGGCCCGCCACCCACGCACCTCCCACGCACATTGCCACGCAGTCTAGCATTGTTTACGCTTGAGTGAACATCTCCCCAGGAGTTTATACAAAATATTTATTAACAATTCATTGTTTTTGGGCCTTGATTATTGTGTGTGACTACTAAATAAGCTACCATGGGCCCAAAGAAAGCTCCTAGTGCCAGTTCTTTGGTAAAGAAAGTGAGGAACACTAGAACTGAAGAAAGAAATAATAGAAAAATATGATAGTGGTGTATGCATTGCCGAGCTCGCCAGGATATACAAGAAAACCCATCAACCATCAGTTCCATTGTGCAAAGAGAAAAGAATCACTGAAGCTAATGTTGCGAAAGGGGTGAATACAATAACCAAACAGAGATCACAAACAATGGAAAATATGGAGAAATTGTTGTTGTGTGGATAAACCAAAACTGCTAGCGGGTGATAGTGTTGTGCAATCCATCATATGTGAAAAGCAAGGCAGTTGCATGCCGATCTTGTAAGAAAATGCCTGGAACCAGTGTGAGGTTGATGAATTTAAGGCCAGCAAAGGCTGGTTCGAAAATTAAGAGCGAACTGGCATACACAGTGTTGTAAGGCATGGTGAGGGTGCCAGTTCAGATAAAGATGGGGCTGAAAAATTTGTGCGCGATTTAAACAATATGTACAGGCAGAAGAATTTAAACCCCAACAAGTGTTTAATTGTGACGAAACAGGCCTCTTTTGGAAGAAAATGCCAAGGAGGACCTACATCACACAGGAGGAAAAGGCAATGTCAGGACACAAGCCTATGAAAGACAGGCTAACTCTATGTTATGTGGAACGCTAGTGGGGATTTAAAGTGAAGCCTTTACTCGTGTATCACTCTGAAAATCCCAGAGTGTTCGGCAAATACAGTGTTGACAAGAGTAAATTGTGTGTGTTTTGGAAGTCTAATGCTAAGGCATGGGTCACTAGGGAAATTTTCCTGGAATGGTTTAATCAAGTGTTTGGCCCCAGTGTGAAGAAATATCTATTGGAGAATAAATTGCCACTTAAGTGCCTCCTGGTAATGGACAATGCTCCTGGTCATCCTCAAGACTTGGAAGACCAAATGTCTAAGGAATTCAGATTTGTAAAAGTGAAGTTCTTGCCTCCTAACACCACTCCTCTCCTCCAGCCCATGGACCAGCAGGTCATTGCAAACTTTAAAAACTGTACACCAAAGCAATGTTTCAAAGGTGCTTTGATGTAACCTCAGACACTAGATTGACCCTAAAAGAGTTCTGGAAGGGTCACTTCGATATCTTCCATTGCATAGGCCTTATAGATAAAGCTTGGCAGGGAGTGACCTCCAGGACGATGAACTCTGCTTGGAGAAAGTTGTGGCCAGATTGTGTACAAGAAGGGATTTTGAAGGGTTTGAAGCTAACCCTGATGAGCCTATGGAAGTTGTGGAAAGTATTGTGGAATTGGGGACTTCATGGGGTTGGATGTGAATGGAGAGGATGTGGAAGAGTTGGTGGAGGACCACAATGAAGATCTAACCACTGAAGAGCTGCAAGAGCTTGAGCTGCAACAACAACAAAACAGATCTGAGGAAATTGCTTCAGTGGAGGAAGAAAGATGTAAGGTGCCTTCTTCAGAGATTAAGGAGATTTGTGCAATGTGGAGTAGGGTGCAATCATTTGTGGAGGAACATCACCCTGACAAAGATGTTGCAATCCGTGCTGGCTACTTTTACAATGACAATTCCATGTCCCATTTTAGGGACATTTTAAAGAGCCGCCAGACACAGAGCTCTCTGGAGAGATATTTAGTGCCACAGGTGTGCAGTGACTCACAAGCTGGTCCTAGTGGGATTAAAAGACAAAGAAGTGACCCCAGATGAGGACTTGGTACCTAGAGTCCTTATGGAGGGGGATTCTCCTTCCAAAAAGTAGGGTTTCTACCCTCTCCCCTCCTATCTCTCTTCCATCAAACACCATCAGTCTTCAGTAAGGGTAAGTGCCACATTCATTTCATTCATTTGTGCATGTAAATCTATCTTTAAGGCCCCCAAAATTTTTTTCCAAACTTCTGGGTTTCTGAACGGATTAATTGAATTTCCATTATTTCTTATGGGGAAAATAGTTTGGTTTCCGATTTGTTTTACGATCCATCTGGAACGGTTAAACCGAACCGAGGATGACTGTATTCACTTTCAATTTTCTTTTTTCACACCCTACCAAATTCATCCACCAACCTCTGAACTTCTCTCAGAATCTCCCAAAAGCACAGTGTCATCAGCAAAAGCAATGACAACTCCACTTTGTATTTGATTCTTTATCTTTAACCCCACACTCTTGCCAAGACCCTGCATTCACTTTTTACAACCCCATCTATAAATACGTATATTGAACAACCACGGTGACATCACACTTCTTGTCTAAGGCCCACTTACTGGAAATAGTCCTTCCTCCTACACACTCTAACCTGAGCCTCACTATCCTCATAAAAACTCTTCACTGCTTTCAGTAACCTACCTCCTATTCCATACACCTGCAACATCTGCCACATTGCCCCCTATCATACGCCTTTTCCAAATCCATAAATGCCACAAAACCTCTTTACCCTTATCCAAATACTGTTCACCTATATGTTTCACTGTAAACACTTGGTCTACACACACCCCTACTTTTCCTAAAGCCCCCTTGTTCATCTGCTATCCTGCTTTCTGTCTTACTCTTAATTCTTTCAATAATAACTCTACCATACACTTTACCAGGTACACTCAACAGACTTATTCCCCTATAATTTTTGCACTCTCTTTTGTCCCCTTTGCCTTTATACAAAGGAACAATACACGCTCTCTGCCAATCCCTAGGTACGTTACCCTCTTCCATACATTTATTAAATAATAGCACTAACCACTCCAAAACTATATCCCCACCTGCTTTAAAATTTCTATCTTTATCCCATCAATCCCAGCTGCCTTACCCCTTTCATTCTACCCACTGCCTCACGAACTTCCCCCACACTCACAACTGGCTCTTCCACACTCCTACAAGATGTTATTCTTCCTTGCCCTATACACGAAATCACAGCTTCCCTATCTTCATCAACATTTAACAACTCCTCAAAATATTCCCTCCATCTTCCCGATACCTCTAACTCTCCATTTAATAACTCTCCTCTCCTATTTTTAACTGTCAAATCCATTTGTTCCCTAGGCTTTCTCAACTTATTAATCTCACTCCAAAACTTTTTCTTATTTTCAACAAAATTTGTTGATAACATCTCACCCACTCTCTCATTTGCTCTCTTTTTACATTGCTTCACCACTCTCTTAACCTCTCTTTTTCTCTCCATATACTCTTCCCTCCTTGCATCACTTCTACTTTGTAAAAACCTCTCATATGCTAACTTTTTCTTTACATCATCATTCCACCAATCGCTCTTCTTCCCTCCCGCACCCACTCGCCTGTAACCACAAACTTCTGCTGAACACTCTAACACTACATTTTTAAATCTACCCCATACATCTTCGACCCCATTGCCTACACTCTCACTAGCCCATCTATCCTCCAATAGTTGTTTATATCTTACCCTAACTGCCTCCTCTTTTAGTTTATAAACCTTCACCTCTCTTTTACTTACTGCTTCTATTTTCCTTGTATCCCATCTACCTTTTACTCCCACTGTATCTATAACTAAAAAGTGATCTGATATATCTGTGGCCCCTCTATAAACATGTACATCCTGAAGTCTACTCAACAGTATTTTATCTACCAATACAGTCCAACAAACTACTGTCATTACGCACTACATCATATCTTGTATACTTATTTATCCTCTTTTTCTTAAAATATGTATTACCTATAACTAAACCCTTTTCTATACAAAGCTCAATCAAAGGGCTCCCATTATCATTTACACCTGGCACCCCAAACTTACCTACCACACCCTCTCTACATGTTTCTCCTACTTTAGCATTTAGGTCCCCTACCACAATTACTCTCTCACTTGGTTCAAAAGTTCCTATACATTCGCTTAACATCTCCCAAAATCTCTCTCTCTCCTCTACACTCCTCTCTTCTCCAGGTGCATACACGCTTATTATGACCCACTTTTCGCATCCGACCCTTATTTTAATCCACATAATCCTTGAATTTACACATTTATATTCCCTCTTCCTCTTCCATACCTGATCCTTCAACATTATTGCTACCCCTTCCTTAGCTCTAACTCTCTCAGATACTCCTGACTTAATCCCATTTATTTCTCCCCACTGAAACTCGCCTACCCCCTTCAGCTTTGTTTCGCTTAGGGCCAGGACGTCCAACTTCTTTTCATTCATAACATCAGAAATCATCTTTCTTATCATCCGCACTACATCCACGCACATTCAAACAACCCAGTTTTATAAAGTTTTTCTTCTTCTCTTTTTTAGTAAAAGTGTACAGGAGAAGGGGTTACTAGCCCATTGCTCCCGGCATTTTAGTCGCCTCATACGACACGCATGTATTACGGAGTTAAGATTCTTTTCCACTTCCCCATGGACAATAGAGAAAATAAAAAGAACAAGAGCTATTAAGAAAAAGAAGAAAAACCTAGATGTGTGTATGTATATATATACATGTGCATGCCTGTGTAGTGTGACCTAAAGTGTAAGTAGAAGTAGCTAGATACTATACCTGTTATCCAGCGTGTTTATGAGACAGAAAAAAGACACCAGCAATCCTACCATCATGTAAAACAGTTTCAGGTTTCTGTTTCACAGTCACCTGGCAGGACGGTAGTACCTCCCTGGGTGGTTGCTGTCTACCAACCTACTACATGAGGAAATTAAAATCTCATCGGAGTACAAAACAAATTCCAACCACACGATAGAGCGAAAAACTAATGTCAAAGACCTGGGAGTGATCATGTCAGAGGATCTTACCTTCAAGGACCATAACACCGTAGCAATCACATCTGCTAGAAAAATGACAGGATGGATAATGAGAACCTTCAAAACCAGGGATGCCAAGCCCATGTTGACACTTTTCAGGTCGCTTGTTCTATCTAGGCTGGAATATTGCTGCACACTAACTGCACCTTTCAAGGCAGGTGAAATTGCTGACCTAGAAAATGTGCAGAGAACCTTCACAGCACGCATAACTGCGATAAACCACCTCAATTACTGGGAACACTTGAAGTTCCTAAACCTGTATTGTGATACCGACAAGAGAGCTTACAGCATTTCCAGTCCGCAGTTTTTCCAGGAAAAATACACATACATTATACATTCTTTTGGTTCACTACACTTCCCCTACACTTCATACGCAGGAAACGTGTGGCAAGAATCTTCAACATCAATAACGAATATTTACAAAACGAACGATTTTCCCTAAAAAACTGAAAAATATTAAGACGTTCTAAAAGATGCAAGAGAGGAACTGCCTGTAGGAGAGACAGCAAAGAGAGGAACTGCCTGTAGGAGAGACAGCAAAGAGGACCAGGAAGGCCGACTCCACTCCTTGCACCTCTTCTCAGTAATTCTCTCAGAACGCAGGCGGGAGAGATACATTTTTATATACACGTGGAAAATTCTCGAGGGATTAGTACCAAACTTGCACACGAGTCACTCCCTACGAAAGCAAAAGACTCGGCAGGCGATGTAACATCCCCCCAATGAAAAGCAGGGGTGCCACTAGCACGTTGAGAGACAACACAATAAGTTTCAGGGGCCCAAGACTGTTCAACTACCTCCCAGCATACATCAGGGGGATTACCAACAAACCCCTGGCTGTCTTCAAGCAGGCACTGGACAGGCACCTAATGTCGGTACCTGACCAGCCGGGCTGTGGTTCGTACGTTGGACTGCGTGCGGCCAGCAGTAACAGCCTGGTTGATCAGGCTCTGATCCAACATGAGGCCTGGTCACAGACCGGGCCGCAGGGGCGTTGACCCCTGGAACTCTCTCCAGGTATACTCCAGGTAACGGCGCTCGAACAGCCATCTGGAAAGAATTATTGACGAAATCCGGGGGTCGACTGTATTCTTGTTTAACCCTTTCAGGGTCCGTGCCGTAGTTCTACGGTTTTGAGTTCAGGGTCCAAACCGTAGTTTTACGTCATGAGCTCAGCTCACTCAGATAAGCTGTGAGCAGTAAATTTGGGCCTGGATACGAGAGAATACATCTATGTGGTAAGTGTGCACCACATAAAACAAATCCTGCAGCACACAGTGCATAATGAGAGAAAAAAAAACTGAAACCGTAATTTTCGATTAAAACAGCGACTTTGCAGTGTTTTTTCGTGTACTTTTTATAGTTGTATTTGCGATTTCTTGATCTCATTTGATAGAATGGAAGATATATTACAGATATAGAGATGATTTTGATTGGTTTTAGTATTGGAAATGGCTTGAAACTGAGATCGAAGTAGCGGAAATGTTAAATTTTTGCCAATGTTCAAGAGTAAACAAATGACCTCACACGTCTAATACGCGACAGGTGGTGGGTCTAATTTACGTTCACAAATGTGGTGATATTAATTGTACAATTATTGCAATATTGCATAACAGTAAGTCTTCCATTTTTTGGTTTGAATAAAAATTCATTATGTGAATAAAAAATAAAAATGGAATTCATTTGTAAAGACTGAAAACGTAACTAATGAACAGAGGAAATGTTAGTTTAGTGCCAGGAATGCCTGCATTGTTTATTCTGCACCCTATTTTGAAATTGGAATATTTTGAACTTTGAGTTAAATTGGCTAAATTACCAATTTCCATTCACTTTATTTTGTAGTTGAAACAGTTGACTGGGCAATTTCTTGTGCTCAATCGATAGAATAGAAGTAATACTAGTGAAATAGCAAAGAATTTGGTCGACTGGAATAATGTAATTGGCCTAAAATGGGAGTCAAAGTTGGCAAAATCACTGATGTGTAAATATCGCTGACGCATCAAAATTCGCGAGAGCATAATTTCGTCAATTTTCAATCAAATTTCTTACTTTTTGTTTTATTACCTTCAGAAAATGATTCTCTACCATTTCATAAGAAAAAATAAGATTTTTTTTTTTTTTAATTCTTGGACACTAGCGCACCCCTTCCAAAAATGGCCTTGGACCCTGAAAGGGTTAAAGAGTAATAAAGACATTTAAAATATAAACACGAGTAAGCAGGTTGCTGGGTAACTATGTAGATTTTATTTTTTACATATCAGCCATTTCCCACCAAGGCAGTGACTCGAAAAAGAAGAAACACTTTCATCATCACTCACTCCATCACTGTCTTGCCAGAGGGTATCTATATAGGATATAATCTAATGGATATAATTATAACTCATTACTTCCCATCTCCAGGACTTGAGTCCTGGCTCTGGCAAGACAGTGATGGAGTGAAGTTTTTCTTTTTCGGGCCACCCTGCCTTGGTGGGAATTGGCCGATGTGTTAATAAAAAATAAATAAAAAATAATTATAACCATAATTTTTAAAGGGCTGGTAAGCCAGTGGAAGGCCTCGGTCAGATAACCCAAAGCTCCAGCTGTGGGTCATCATGTGACTAAGACCTGTGTCAGGAAACACTTGTCCTGTTTCCTGACAAACCTAACCTAACGATGCTGGGTATAATGATCACTAAGTTGCTGTATCTCACCTCATGGGAAGATCAAAACATTACAAAACTTAGATGTTTAATAACAATCTGAATGGAATTTACATATATACCAGATTGGTCAAACATAAATTTTGCGCTATTTACAAAAATTTATTATATATTTGTTCTGAAATATACAAAATTTCTCCAAATGCAGCTTAAGTCTTAAAATACCCATACCTCCGGAGTCTGGGATGTTATTATGCACAATTTTCTATTTAATGTTAATCTCTTGGGTTGATTTTCATTAACATTTGTCTCATTGCAAATTAAATTTCAAGGGGAAAGGAAAAACACAAACATGGAATTTTCAGAATTCACAAGCAAATATTTTATCCATGTCACACTAGGGAGGTCTGGCTGTCTGCCTGGCTGGACATGCACATCAAATACATTCTTTTAACCCCTTAAAAAGCCAGCTGTTGGCTAACTTTCCCACCCAAGTATTTTCCAGTGTGGAGAGGAACAAGAAGCACTACTGGGGAGCTTCGCTACAGACAAGTCGCTATACCCTCGTCTCGTCTCAGAGATCAGAGGGTTAGATCCCTCATGGAGGATCAAGTCAACACATCCCACACAAGCACTATTTGGAAGCTAAACGATGCTACTCTCATTTCTGATCCCATTTGAGTTGCAGTTTCTCTCCTTCAACTTACTGTGGCTCCTTCGCCCCGCTAGACAGCCACCATCTCTACTGTAATGTGCTCGGCTACCAGCAAGGCGATGCCACAAAAAACACAAGCACCATCGCCAAGGAATTTAAAATATATATATATATATATATATTTATATATATACTGTAGATCCATATATACACCATATATACACAGCCTAGCTAGGTAAGAAAGCTCAATATTTATCAAGCTCTGCATTATTTATCTGGACAATTTGTCCATCTTCACCATTAAAAAAATGTTCCTTCACTTACAACTATAGTTGCCCTTACATAGCTGACAAGCAACAAAGCAAGTTCAATATTTTCAGAATGCCATTTCACATCACACGTATGCTCAGAACACACCATCCCTCTTTATTATTCTAGTGCAGGCATGTACGGCGTATTTCAGCTTCAGTGTTGTCTGGCCTAACAAGTCTTCATAACACGCTTTAGCTATCATAACCAACTATGAAGTTTAGAGACACTAATGAACAATAACGACACACACTGCTGGCCGGGACGAGCAGCCTGTGATTTTCGTTTTCAACCTTCTGCAAAAGAAGGGACAACTCTTTTCTGGTTTTCACTGTTAGGATATTAGGGTAAACATTAGCTTTAACCTCGAGCACAAGACAGAACTCTAAGGATCAAAATTTAGAATATAGTCTTTCAACATTCCCGGAAGTGGTAACTTGTTAACGTTCTGTGCAGTTCTTCGACCCAGGGCGTCGTATATTATGACTCGGCAAACCTGTTTCAGGGTTCGTGGTTTGGTGTAGAGTTCCCTGAAAAACACAGAAAAAGTACTGAGTATGTCTTACTGACTACCCCTTGCATATAGAGATACTCCTTGACCTACAATGGAGTTACATTCTGACAAACCTTCCTAAGTCAAAAATATTTTTAAGTTGAATATGAATCCATGTTAAATAAATAATGTCACAGAATAAGTAAATAAAGAAATAATTACTGTAACTAAATACCAGTATTGAAAAGTAAATTAATACAAGTTATAGACTTGTTGCCTTCATGCTGGGTAATTATCTCAAGTTTCATCTCCAGAGTAAGTGCTGCTGCACCATCATAAAGTTGAAATATCATTAAGTCAAACCATTGTAGGTGGAGGAGTGTCTGTATATTATCTTCAGCACATCCTGCCCTGCAGCGCTCTATGACCCTTGCAAGTTTAGCGCTGAGTTATGATTGTAATATAATAATATTACAAAGTACTACAGTGGTACCCCGAGTTTTGTACTTTATTCCTTCCAGAAGGCTGTTCGAGTGCCGTTACCGAACGAATTTGTTCCCATAAGAAGTAATGTATGTAAATTAGATTAGTCCTTTTCAAACCCCCAAAAATACCCTTACAGAAGCACTTACAATAATACACTTACATAACTGTTCGAGTTGGGAGCAGTACAAAACTTGGGGTACCACTGTATGTCTAAAGACAAGTACCACTGCTTCTTGCTTCCTGCAGACAACTCTCTCCATTCCTTAGACATCAAACTTACTTTCGCCAGACTAACACTCTTCGCACTAATCTAGTTCATACCTCCCCTCCCTCTATAGATTCTCCTGGTGTCTACTCTATATCTTGCTCTTCTTGTCCTCTTCAGTACTTTGGAGAAACTGGCCGATCTCTTTCTGACAGACTTAGGGAGCACAAAAATAGTGTTAGGCTTGCCGACACTAATAATACTCTTTTCTGTCATGTCAGAGATCACAGTTATCCTATAGATTGGTCTTCTGTCTACCCTAAGTCTAACTTTCACAGTCGCCGTCTGGTTGAATCCTCCCTTATACATAATTTTCCCTGTATGAATCTTAGCCCTGGCTTTGTCTCTGTAGATGCTTTCCTCTACCATTACATTGTTAAATGCTCCAAACTTCTGAACACCCGTGACTTAACCTGATTCCTTCCCCTTCTATCTCTTCCCCCTTCTCCTCTTTCTCCTTTCTCCTCTGGGTTTTCTTTCTTTTCTTTTGCCTTGTATTTGTCCTTCTTTAGCCTTGTATTTGTCCTTCTTTATTTTATTTTAATTTTTTCCCCCCTATGTGTTCTTGTTCTTACCCTATGCGGGCCGCCAGCTTCATTGCAGTGCTCCTTTCCTAGAATATGACTGACTCCACTACTACTACTACTACTACCACTACTACCTCCATTACCCCTCCACCACTTTCTTGTGCCCTTCCCTGTCTGCCTGCCTATAAATACCCCTTTTACCTGTCCTTTGTGTTAGTGTGACTTTGTAAATGGTCCAAGTCAGACCGAAACATCATCGTAAGCTCCTCTCTTTTTATATGTGCGGGTTGTGTGTGTATTGTTCCAGTCACGATATTGTGCCTTTTTTGTTATTTATACACAAAATTTCAGATATTTGGGAGTTGACGTGTCAGCGGATGGGTTTATGAAGGATGAGGTTAACCATAGAATTGATGAAGGAAAAAAGGTGAGTGGTGCATTGAGGTATCTGTGGAGACAAAAAACGTTATCCATGGAGGCAAAGAAGGGAATGTACGAAAGTATAGTGGTACCAACACTCTTATATGGGTGTGAAGCATGGGTTGCAAATGCTGCAGCGAGGAGGAGGCTGGAGGCAGTGGAGATGTCATGTCTAAGGGCAATGTGTGGTGTAAATATTATGCAGAAAATTCGGAATGTGGAAATTAGGAGAAGGTGTGGAGTTACTAAAAGTATTTGTCAGAGGGCTGAAGAGGGGTTGTTGAGGTGGTTTGGTCATTTAGAGAGAATGGATCAAAGTAGAATGACTTGGAGAGCGTATAAATCTGTAGGGGAAGGAAGGCGGGGTAGGGGTCGTCCTAGAAAAGGTTGGAGGGAGGGGGTAAAGGAGGTTTTGTGGGCGAGGGCTTGGACTTCCAGCAAGCATGTGTGAGCGTGTTAGATAGGAATGAATGGAGACGAATGGTTTTTGGGACATGACGATCTGTTGGAGTGTGAGCAGGGTAACATTTTGTGAAGGGATTCAGGGAAACCAGTTAATTGATTTAGTTGGACTAGAGTCCTGGAAATGGGAAGTACAATGCCTGCACTTTAAAGGAGGGGTCTGAGATAGTGACAGCTGGGAGGGACTTTTCTCAGCTGTCGTATCTGAGCTCCTCTGCAAAGACAGTGATTATGTATGAGTGTGGTGAAAGTGTTGAATGATGATGAAAGTATTTTCTTTTTGGGGATTTTCTTTCTTTTTGGGTCACCCTGCCTCGGTGGGAGATGGCCGACTTGTTGAAAAAAAAAAAAATACACAAATAACCTGCACATGGGACAATCAAACTCGTGACGACATTTCGGTCGAATATGGACTATTAACTAGTAACACAGAGCACTAGTGTTACTAGTAACACAGCACTAGTGTGACTAGTAACACAGCACTAGTTTGACTAGTAACACAGCACTAGTGTGACTAGTAACACAGCATTAGTGTGACTAGTAACACAGCACTAGTGTGACTAGTAACACAGCACTAGTGTGACTAGTAACACAGCACTAGTGTGACTAGTAACACAGAACACTAGTGTGACTAATAACACAGCACTAGTGTGACTAGTAACACAGAACACTAGTGTGACTAGTAACACAGACCACTAGTGTGACTAGTAACACAGCACTAGTGTGACTAGTAACACAGAACACTAGTGTGACTAGTAACACAGCACTAGTGTGACTAGTAACACAGAACACTAGTGTGAATAGTAACACAGCACTAGTGTGACTAGTAACACAGAACACTAGTGTGACTAGTAACAAAGAGCACTAGTGTGACTAGTAACACAGCACTAGTGTGACTAGTAACACAGCACTAGTGTGACTAGTAACACAGCACTAGTGTGACTAGTAACACATAACACTAGTGTGACTAGTAACACAGCACTAGTGTGACTAGTAACACAGAACACTAGTGTGACTAGTAACAAAGAGCACTAGTGTGACTAGTAACACACAGCACTAGTGTGACTAGTAACACACAGCACTAGTGTGACTAGTAACACAGCACTAGTGTGACTAGTAACACACAGCACTAGTGTGACTAGTAACACAGCACTAGTGTGACTAGTAACACAGCACTAGTGTGACTAGTAACACACAGCACTAGTGTGACTAGTAACACAGAGCACTAGTGTGACTAGTAACACATCACTAGTGTGACTAGTAACAAAGAAAACTAGTGTGACTAGTAACACAGAACACTAGTGTGACTAGTAACACAGAACACTTGTGTGACTAGTAACACAGAACACTAGTGTGACTAGTAACACAGAACACTGGTGTGACTAGTAACACAGAGCACTAGTGTGCCTAGTAACACAGCACTAGTGTGACTAGTAACACAGCATTAGTGTGACTAGTAACACAGCATTAGTGTGACTAGTAACACAGAACACTTGTGTGACTAGTAACACAGAACACTAGTGTGACTAGTAACACAGAACACTAGTGTGACTAGTAACACAGAGCACTAGTGTGCCTAGTAACACAGCATTAGTGTGACTAGTAACACAGCACTAGTGTGACTAGTAACACAGCACTAGTGTGACTAGTAACACAGCATTAGTGTGACTAGTAACACAGAGCACTAGTGTGACTAGTAACACATCACTAGTGTGACTAGTAACACAGAGCACTAGTGTGACTAGTAACACATCAATAGTGTGACTAGTAACACAGCACCAGTGTGACTAGTAACACAGCATTAGTGTGACTAGTAACACAGAGCACTAGTGTGACTAGTAACACAGAACACTAGTGTGACTAGTAACACAGAACACTAGTGTGACTAGTAACACAGCATTAGTGTGACTACTTAATGGTTTGAGTTGCACTGAAACGTTGTCATAAGTTGCAGTTTATGTGTGGGTGTTGTGTATAATTAAATAGCACATAATGTAACATGAGAGGCGCTGCATGGCTGAAAAACTGCCAAATTCAAAGAGGAAAACACAAGAACGAGATAAGATAGGATAATAATAATATTAATAAAGCGCTAAACCTATTTGGGTTATTCAGCGCAATACTTTGTGGAGGTTTGATCCTCCGTCTGCTGGGCGCGAGACAGACACGTTCTCTATTTGTACTTAAGATGCCATACTTTGTTATAGGACTCTGAGCTTAACTTACAGATGCACATAACTGTATTTACACCTTCCCACGAACAGACGAAATGTTAAGGAATCAATTCGTTCACTAACCCACATTCTGGCCGTAGTGACGATCATTCGTTCCTGTCAGGCAACGGCCTCACGTTACATTATTTTTCAACATACCAGCCATCTCCCACCAAGGCAGGTGACTTGAAAAGTAGAAAACTCAAAATTTGTCTTTTTACTTTCAGTAATGTATACGGGAGCCCCTTGCTCCCGGCATTTTAGTCGCCTCTTACGACACACATGGCTTACAGAGGAAGAATTCTGTTCCACTTCCCCATGGATATACCTGATATACCCTTATCTGTGGAAGACATGCTACAAGACCTGCCATGGATAGCAACAAACCCTGCGTATAAGATTGTTTTTCGTTTACAGATATACAGTGGTACCCCAAGTTTCGTACTGCTTCCAACTCGAACAATTATGTAAGTGTATTATTGCAAGTGCTTTTGTAAGTGTATTTTTGGGGGTCTGAAATGGACTAATCTAATTTACATTATTCCTTATGGGAACAAATTCGTTCGGTAACGGCACTCAAACAGCCTTCTGGAATAAATAAAGTACGAAACTCGGGGTACCACTGTACCTATGATAAAATTTAATTGATAAATTATGCACAATAAGTGGAGAATTAACACTTTTTCACTGATGGGAAGCACTTCACGGCTTCTCTTAGGCTTTGAACAAATCCCACCATCACTACCATTGTGCTTTGGAATCATTATTATACAAAATTAAGGGTTATTTTCGGGCCACGGTAAACTGGATAACTGAAACCTTAGAAACCGAATCCACAGATATGGGAGTTCTACCGTACAAATAACAGCTTCGTAGAGTGAACAAAGTATTTTGTTGTATAGTATGAGAGGTCACACCCACCTCAAGACCTGGGTGAGAGGTCGCTTCATAGGCACAAGAGAGGTCTGGGTGTAGAGTATCTTAAGACACTGGTGTAGCTCCCGGTGATCCATGGCCAAGTAGTAGAGGTGTAGCAGGCGTGCAAACCTCTGGTCAGGGTCTATAAGAAGTTCTTCCTTCCTAATCAGCAGTTGGACATAGTAGTACAGAACCTGGCAAACAAGAAGCAACATTTATACGAGCGGTTCTTGACTCACGATGGGATTACGTTTCCAAGAACCCATTGTAAGTTGAAACTATCCCAAGTCAAATATGAATATGATATGGTAAATAAATAACTATTGTTCTTTAATAAGTAAATAAACAAATAAGTACTGTAACTAAATGCCAGTACTGAAAAGTCCATAAATGAATAAAAGTTTATCCTATCAATGTTGATAAATTAGACACATAGGCAACACTTGGGTATCTTTATTGAGGAAACGTTTCGCCACACAGTGGCATCATCAGTCCAATACAAAGTAGAAAGTTGAAAGGAGAGGAGGAGTTTGAGGTAATCAGTCCCTCGGCCTGGAGTCGATGTGTTCAGTCCATCAATCTTGTAGTAAGTAAAGCATAGGGCAATAGGAGTTGCTTATATACTGTAGAGAGGTGAGGCGAAGCAGGAGGAGGCGGGGTCATAGTGGTACCATCCACTAGTCGAAGTAGGTCTTCGTCCAAAGGTTGGACAAGTAGTGGATGGTACCACTATGACCCCGCCTCCTCCTGCTTCGCCTCACCTGTCTACAGTATATAAGCAACTCCTATTGCCCATGCTGTACTTACTACAAGATTGATGGACTGACACATCGACTCCAGGCCGAGGGACTGATTACCTCAAACTCCTCCTCTCCTTTCAACTTTCTACTTTGTATTGGAGTGATGAAGCCCCTGTGTGGCGAAACGTTTCCTCAATAAAGATACCCAAGTGTTGCACTGAATGTGCATTGCTACTGCACTATTGTAAAGTCACTGAGTATTTTTCTTTCTTTCAGGTCACCCAACCTCAATGGAAGACAGCTGGTAAGTTAAAAAATTTTTTTTTGACAATCTCCTAGGCAAGAGTAGGTAGGAAAGTGCTCAATAATACTGCAGATACTCAACTTTTTCAGTACTGGCTTATTAGAATTAACCAGGGCTGTGGAGTCGGCACACAAAACCTTCGACTCCGACTCCTTTAATTCCATTTTACCATCCCTAACTCCAACTCCAGTAAACCAAGAATTGCTACCAACTCCACAGCCCTGGAATTAACTATAGCTTGGCCAAAATTCTTTGTACAGTGGTCCCTCGGTTTTCGCCGAAAATTTGTTTCAGAATGCTGCTCAAGTGCCATTACCGAACGAATTTACTTCCTTTAGAAATAATGTCATGTAGGTTAGTCTATTTCAGACCCCCAAAAATACACTTGCAACAGCACTTACGAAAATACACTTACATAAATGTTCGAGTTTGGAGATGCACGAAAACCGAGGGACCACTGTATAAGTAATGGCCTTTTCATATGAAGATTACACAAAGTGGTTCACTGAAGTGTAATGAACACTATCAATGCTCAATAATATGGAGACAAACACAGGAGATTGAGTGATCTGTATATTTCAACCCCCTTCTCCTGAAGAGGACCACAGAAGGGGGTCAAAATATACAGATTAATCAATCACCAGAGTTTGTGTCACCATCTGGGTTATTACTGAGCATTAGACAAAGTGTTTTACTTATGTTTGTAAGAGTAATGCATCATCTTTGAAAATAATGCTTCTTAACCCGTAAATGGTCCAAACGTACATATACGTTTACTACGCCAGTGCCCCGAATATTTTGATTTTTTTTTTTATAGAAATAAAGAGCACATTTTTCTAAATGTTATAGGATAAAAAAAAAATTAGGCTCAGTACTTACCGATATGAGGCCGAGAAGTTGGCACTGAATGCTCACCTGACCGCAACATCAAGTACTGCCGCTTGCAGAAGTGTTGCCGATATACCTTTTTTTTCTCGTTTTTATATATATTTTTTTTTCAACAAGTCGGCCGTTTCCCACCGAGGCATGGTGACCCAAAAAAAAATACTTTCATCATCATTCAACACTTTCACCACACTCATACATAATCACTGTCTTTGCAAAGGCGCTCAGATACGACAGCTGAGAATAGTCCCTCCCAGCTGTCACTATCCCAGACCCTCCTTTAAAGTGCAGGCATTGTACTTCCCAATTCCAGGACTCAAGTCCAACTAAATCAATTAACTGGTTTCCCTGAATCCCTTTCACAAAATGTTACCCTGCTCACACTCCAACAGATCGTCATGTCCCAAAAACCATTCGTCTCCATTCACTCCTATCTAACACGCTCACACATGCTTGCTGGAAGTCCAAGCCCTCGCCCACAAAACCTCCTTTACCCCTCCTCCAACCTTTTCTAGGACGACCCCTACCCCGCCTTCCTTCCCCCATAGATTTATATGCTCTCCAAGTCATTCTACTTTGATCCATTCTCTCTAAATGACCAAACCACCTCAACAACCCCTCTTCAGCCCTCTGACAAATACTTTTAGTAACTCCACACCTTCTCCTAATTTCCACATTCCGAATTTTCTGCATATAATTTACACCACACATTGCCCTTAGATAGGACATCTCCACTGCCTCCAGCCTCCTCCTCGCTGCAGCATTTGCAACCCATGCTTCACACCCATATAAGAGTGTTGGTACCACTATACTTTCGTACATTCCCTTCTT
>WNWK01027783.1:0-25984 GCA_009830355.1 Cherax destructor | reverse complement strand
GGAGACATTTTTAAAGGAAGAAATCAATAGGATGACTGGGGATCTCTGACATGACAGAAAAGAGCATTATTAGTGTCGGCAAGCCTAACACTATTTTTGTGCTCCTTGAGTCTGTCAGAAAGAGATCAGCCAGTTTCTCCGAAGTACTGAAGAGGACAGGAGGAGCAAGAAATAGAGTAGACACCAGGAGAATCTGTGGAGGGAGGGGAGGTATGAACTAGATTAGTGCGAAGAGTGTTAGTCTGACGAAAGGTAAGTTTGATGTCTAAGGAACAGAGAGAGTTGCTGAGATTAGAGAGACTCAGAGATGTAGGTAAGGCAGAGGACTGGACTTGTCTCCACTACTACTATTACTACTACTACCTCTTCCACTACTTACTCCATTATTACCCCACTCTCTTGTACGCTCCCTGTCTGCCTGCACATAAATACCCCTTTCTCCGTCTCTGTGTGTTAGTGTGACTTTGTAAATGGTCCAAGTCGGGCCGAAACGTCGTCGTAAGCTCCTCCCTTTTATATGTGCGGGTTGTGTGTGTATTGTTTCAGTCACGGTATTGTGCCTTTTTTGTTATTTATGTCCTCTTCACCTCGTCACAGGCGCCCACTCTGACACCTCGCCACGTTCCATGACTCGCTGCTGTGTTCCTGACAGGTATTCCCTGATCCATTGGAGTACCTTCCTTGTTATCCCTGCCTGGTCCTCCAGCTTGTGCACTAATCTCTTGTGTGGAACTGTGTCAAACGCCTTCTTACAGTCCAAAAAAAATGCAATCTACCCACCCCTCTCTCTCTTGTCTTACTGCTGTCACCCTGTCATAGAACTCCAGTAAGTTTGTGACACAGGATTTTCCGTCCCTGAAAACGTGTTGGCTGTCATTGATAAGCTCATTCCTTTCTAGGTGTTCCACCACTCTTCTTCTGATAATCTTCTCCATGACTTTGCATACTATACATGTCAGTGACACTGGTCTGTAGTTTAGTTCCTCATGTCTGTCTCCTTTTTTAAAAATTGGGACTACATTTGCTGCCTTCCATACCTCAGGTAATCTCCCTGTTTCAATAGATGTGTTGAATATTGTTGTTAGTGGTACACATAGCGTCTCTGCTCCCTCTCTCAGGACCCATGGAGAGATGTGATCCGGCCCCATCGCCTTTGAGGTATCTAGCTCACTCAGCAGCCTCTTCACTTCTTCCTCGGTTGCATGTATGTGTCCAACACTTGGTGGTGTACCCCACCTCTCCGTCTTTCTGAGTCCCTTCTGTCTCCTCGGTGAACACTTCTAGCTGAGTGTGTGTGTGTGTGTGTACTCACCTAGTTGTGGTTGCAGGGTCGATTCACAGCTCCTGGCCCCGCCTCTTCACTGACCGCTACTGGGTCACACTCCCGCCCTTGAGCTTCATCATACCTCTGCTTAAAGCTATGTATGGAGCCTGCCTCCACTACATCGCTTCCTAAACTATTCCACTTCCGACCACTCTGTGACTGAAGAAATACTTCCTAACATCTCTGGGATTCATCTGAGTCTTCAACTTCCAACTGTGTCCCCTTGTTGCTGTGTCCATCTCTGGAACATTCTGCCTCTGTAAACCTTGTCAATTCCTCTCAGTATCTTATATGTTGTTATCATGTCCCCCCTATATCTCCTGTCCTCCAGTGTCGTCAGTGTGTGTGTGTGTGTTAGTTACCATTTTGTCCTAGGCACATGTCGATTAGACACTAGGCCTGTTGTATGTATGTGTGAGTGTAAGGAAACACTTTGAAATGTTTCCGCCCCGCCGGGAATAGAACCCGAGCCCTCCGTGTGTGAAGCGAGAGCTTTACCACCAGGCCACCGGGTGATCTAGCTGTGTGTGTGTGTGTGTGTACTCACCTATTTGTGGTTGCAGGGGTCAAGTCATAGCTCCTGACCCCGCCTATTCACTGTGTGTGTGTGTGTGTGTGTGTGTGCGTGTGAGTGTTTGAGCTTATGAATTTCAGTACATAAATGCAGTTTCATAGGAAATCCTGCGTATTTATTTGTGAACATATTCGAGTACAAATACGAGAATTTGAGTATATACATATGATAACGTTTTTGTATGTGTGTCCAGATTTATACTGATGCATATAAATGATAAGTACGAGTAAATACTAGTGTTTCTCTTTCCTCGCCAGTTTGTTTTGTGTTGTTCAGGGCTGTATTGCATATATATATATATATATTTTTTTTTTTTTTTTTTATTAACACATCGGCCGATTCCCACCAAGGCAGGGTGGCCCGAAAAAGAAAAACTTTCATCATCATTCACTCCATCACTGTCTTGCCAGAAGGGTGCTTTACACTACAGTTATAAAACTGCAACATTAACACCCCTCCTTCAGAGTGCCGGCACTGTACTTCCCATCTCCAGAACTCAAGTCCGGCCTGCCGGTTTCCCTGAATCCTTTCATAAATGTTACTTGCTCACACTCCAACAGCACGTCAAGTATTAAAAACCATATGCCTCCATTCACTCCTATCAAATACGCTCACACATGCTTGCTGGAAGTCCAAGCCCTCGCACACAAAACTTCCTTTACCCCCTCCCTCCAACCTTTCCTAGGCCGACCCCTACCCCGCCTTCCTCCACTACAGATTTATACACCTCGAAGTCACTCTGTCTCGTTCCATTCTCTCTACATGTCCAAACCACCTCAACAACCCCTCCTCAGTTCTCTGGACAATCGTTTTGGTAATCACGCACCTCCTCCTAATTTCCAAACTCCGAATTCTCTGCATTATATTCACACCACAGATTGACCTCAGACATGACATCTCCACTGCCTCCAGCCTTCTCCTCGTTGCAACATTCATCACCCATGCTTCACACCCATATAAGAGCGTTGGTATAACTATACTCTATACATTCCCTTTTACTTCCATGGACAAGGTTCTTGTCTCCACAGACTCCGAAGTGCTCCACTCACCCTTTTCCCCTCATCAATTCTATGATTCACCTCATCCTTCATAGACCCATCCGCCGACATGTCCAGTCCCAAATATCTGAATACATTCACCTCCTCCATACTCTCTCCCTCCAATCTGATATCCAATCTTTCGTCATTTATTCTTTTGTTATCCTCATCACCTTACTCTTTTCCTATATTCACTTTCAATTTTCTTCTTTTACACACCCTACCAAATTCATCCACCAACCTCTGCAACTTCTCTTCAGAATCTCCCAAAAGCACAGTGTCATCAGCAAAAAGCAACTGTGACAACTCCCACTTTGTATTTGCTTTTTATCTTTTAGCCCAACACCTCTTGCCAAGACCCTCGCATTCACTTCTCTTACAACCCCATCTATAAATATATTGAACAACCACGGTGACATCACACATCCTTGTCTAAGGCCCACTTTTACTGGGAAATAGTCCCTTCCCTCCTACACACTCTAACCTGAGCCTCACTATCCTCATAAAAACTCTTCACTGCTTTCAGTAACCTTCCTCCTATTCCATACACCTGCAACATCTGCCACATTGCCCCCTATCTACCCTATCATATGCCTTTTCCAAATCCATAAATGCCACAAAAACATCTTTACCCTTATCCAAATACTGTTCACCTATATGTTTCACTGTAAACACTTGGTCTACACACCCCTACCTTTCCTAAAGCCCCCTTGTTCATCTGCTATCCTGCTTTCTGTTTTACTCTTAATTCTTTCAATTATAACTCTACCATACACTTTACCAGGTACACTCAACAGACTTATTCCCCTATAATTTTTGCACTCTCTTTTGTCCCTTTGCCTTTATACAAAGGAACAATACACGCTCTCTGCCAATCCCTAGGTACCTTACCCTCTTCCATACATTTATTAAATAATAGCACCAACCACTCCAAAATTATATCCCCACCTGCTTTTAACATTTCTATCTTTATCCCATCAATCCCAGCTGCCTTACCCCTTTCATTCTACCCACTGCCTCACGAACTTCCCCTACACCCACAACTGGCTCTTCCACACTCCTACAAGATGTTATTCCTCCTTGCCCACACACGAAATCACAGCTTCCCTGTCTTCATCAACATTTAACAAATCCTCAAAATATTCTCTCCATCTTCCCGATACCTCTAACTCTCCATTTAATAACTCTCCTCTCCTATTTTTAACTGTCAAATCCATTTGTTCTCTAGGCTTCCTCAACTTATTAATCTCATTCCAAAACTTTTTCTTATTTTCAACAAAATTTGCTGATAACATCTCACCCACTCTCTCATCTGCTCTCTTTTTACATTGCTTCACCACTCTTTTAACCTCTCTTTTCTCTCCATATACTCTTCCCTCCTTGCATCACTTCTACTTTGTAAAAACCTCTCATATGCTAACTTTTTCTCCCTTACTACTCTTTTACATCATCATTCCACCAATCGCTCCTCTTCCCTCCCGCACCCACTCGCCTGTAACCACAAACTTCTGCTGAACACTCTAACACTACATTTTTAAATCTACCCCATACATTTTCGACCCCATTGCCTACACTCTCACTAGCCCATCTATCCTCCAATAGTTGTTTATATCTTACCCTAACTGCCTCCTCTTTTAGTTTATAAACCTTCACCTCTCTTTTACTTACTGATTCTATTTTCCTTGTATCCCATCTACCTTTACTCCCACTGTAGCTATAACTAAAAAGTGATCTGATATATCTGTGGCCCTCTATAAACATGTACATCCTGAAGTCTACTCAACAGTCTTTTATCTACCAATACATAGTCCAACAAACTACTGTCATTACGCCCTACATCATATCTTGTATACTTATTTATCCTCTTTTTTCTTAAAAATATGTATTACCTATAACTAAACCCTTTCTATACAAAGTTCAATCAAAGGGCTCCCATTATCATTTACACCTGGCACCCCAAACTTACCTACTACACCCTCTCTGCATGTTTCTCCCACTTTAGCATTTAGGTCCCCTACCACAATTACTCTCTCATTTGGTTCAAAAGTTCCTATACATTCGCTTAACATCTCCCAAAATCTCTCTCTCCCTCTACACTCCTCCTTCTCCAGGTGCATACACGCTTATTATGACCCACTTTTCGCATCCGACCCTTATTTTAATCCACATAATCCTTGAATTTACACATTCATATTCCCTCTTTTCCTTCCATAACTGATCCTTCAACATTATTGCTACCCCTTCCTTAGCTCTAACTCTCTCAGATACCCTGACTTAATCCCATTTATTTCTCCCCACTGAAACTCGCCTACCCCCTTCAGCTTTGTTTCGCTTAAGGCCAGGACATCCAACTTTTTTCATTCATAACATCGGCAATCATCTCTTTCTTACATCCGCACTACATCCACGCACATTCAGACAACCCAGTTTTATAAAGTTTTTCTTCTTCTCGTTTTTAGTAGATTTGTACAGGAGAAGGGGTTACTAGCCCATTTCTCCCGGCATCTTAGTCGCCTCATACGACACGCATGGCCTACGGAGGAAAGATTAACCCCACGAACGTGTGGAATTGATCAATAACAACACTGTACTAGCGAGGACTCGAACACATGTTGTACTGGCCCGCTCATGGTGAGCCAGGACTACATGGCGGGCCAGTACATGGATTTGAGTCCTTGGCTAGTGCAGTGTTCTTATATATATATATATATATATATATATATATATATATATATATATATATATATATATATATATATATATATATAACACAAAATATGTCGTGCCGATTAGGTAAAACTGGTCAATTAGCAAGAACTCATCTAAAATTAAGATCTTTCGAAAATTTTCTTATACGTTTATAGATATATTTTTTCATTTATGTTAATGTAAAAATTATAATTTTGTACCAAGAGAAACTTTGAAAACCTACCTAACCTTATTACAACAAGCGCAATTTAATTTAGCCTAACCCAGCTAAATATATTTTAGATACTTTGACATTAATTTAATAATAAACAAACACAATGAAATATATTTTTGTCGTTAGGTTCTGAATGATTTTTACGAAATTATTGCATACACAAATTTTCGCTTGTCTTATATGGCAAAAAGAGCGTTGCTATTTAAGCCAAAATCGCAAGTTTTACCTAATCGGCACGACATATATATATATATATATATATATATATATATATATATATATATATATATATATATATATAAAATTTGAAGAAATCTCCAAAAACTATGAAACAGCTAAATATCTAAAATACCCAAGAAACGTAGCTGATAAATCCTTTAAAATAGCTAGAAATACTTTTTACACTCCAAAAAAGGGACAACCAACCTTATTTAACTAAAAATATGTTGGTTCTCCCTTACCATGAAAACTGGGTTGATATGCCTTCCCTTCTTAAGGCTTTTAATATCAAAGTTGTATTTAAAAATCTTGATACAGTAAAAAAAAACATAATAAAGGAGGAACACTGCAGCAGGCCTGTTGGCCCATACTAGGCAGGTCCTTCACATTCCATCCCACTAACAGAATATTTGTTTAACCCAATCTTCAATGATACCCAAGAAATAAGATTTGATAATTCTATTTACTCATGTGATATTCCCACTCAAATCTAACCCCTCTCACTCATGAATTTATCCAACCTAAATTTGAAACTACCCAAGGTCCTTGCTTCAATAACCCTACTAGGCAGACTGTTCCACTCATCAACTACCCTATTTCCAAAACCAATACTTTCCTATATCCTTTCTAAATCTAAACTTATCTAATTTGAATCCATTATTGCGGGTTCTCTCTTGGAGAGATATCCTCAAGACCTTATTTATATCCCCTTTGTTAATACCCATTTTCCACTTGTATACCTCGATCATGTCTCCCCTCATTCTTCGTCTTACAAGTGAATGTAATTTTAGGGTCTTCAATCTTTCTTCATACGGAAGATTTCTAATGATATGTATTAATTTAGTCATTCTACGCTGAATGTTTTCTAACAAATTAATATCCATTCTGTAATATGGAGACCAGAACTGAGCTGCGTAATCTAGGTGAGGCCTTACTAACGATGTATAAAGCTGTAATATAACCTCTGGAATTCTGTTGTTTACATTTCTTGATATAAATCCCAGTAATCTGTTTGCCTTATTACGTACACTTAGGCATTGCTGTCTTGGTTTAAGGTTGCTGCTTACCATAACCCCCAAGTCCTTTTCGCAATCTGTATGGCTAAGTTCTACGTTATTTAACTTATAAGTGCTTGGGTTATGGACACTCCGAGCTTCAGAACCTTGCATTTATCTACATTGAACTGCATCTGCCACTTTTCTGACCAAGAATTGAGTTTGTCTAAATCCTCCTGAAGTTCCCTGACATCTACGTTTGAATCAATTATCCTACATATCTTCGTGTCATGGGCGAATTTGCTCATATCGCTAGTAATTCCCTCATCAAGGTCATTGATATATATTATAAACAACAACGGGCCTAAGACTGATCCATGTGGACCACCACTTGTTACAGATCCCCACTCGGATTTAACTCCATTTATGCACATCTCTGCTTCCTATTGGTGAGCCATGACTCGATCCATGACAGCACTTTTCCCCAATGCCATGAGCTGCCACTTTCTTTAATAGTCTCTGGTGCGGTACTCTATCAAAAGCCTTACTAAAATCTAAATAAACAATATCGAATTCTTTATCATGATCAACAGCCTCAAAAGCTTTACTAAAGAAGGTTAATAAATTAGATAGGCAGGAACGGCCCCTCGTGAATCCATGCTGAGTATCATTAATCAAATTATGGTTATCTAGATGGCTTCTAATAATATCAGCTATAATTGACTCTAGTAATTTGCCTACAATTGAGGTTAGGCTTATTGGGCGGTAATTTGACGGTAGTGACTTGTCCCCTGCTTTAAAAATAGGAATTACATTAGATATCTTCCACATATCAGACACTACACCTGTTTGAAGAGATAAATTAAAAATGTTAGATATTGGTTCATAGAGTTCCATTTTGCATTCCTTAAGAACCCTTGCAAAAAGCTCATCAGGACCCGGCAATTTATTTTGTTTCAGTCGGTCTACTTGTTTCATAACCATTTCGCTAGTGACTGTGATATTACATAATTTATCTTCTTCAGGGCCACTATAAAAATTAATTACTGGGATATTATTAGTGTCTTCCTGTGTGAAAACCGAGAGAAAATAATTATTAAAAATAGAGCACATATCATTCTCCTTATCAGTAAGATGCCCAGAGTTATTTTTAAGGGGACCTATCTTATCCCTAACCTTTGTTCTATAAACCTGGAAAAAACTTTTTGGGTTAGCTTTTGAATCCCTAGCAACTTTAATTTCATAGTCCCGTTTAGCTTTTCTTATACCCTTTTTAATGTCCCTCTTAATGTCAGTATACTGATTTATAAGATGACCCTCATCTCTTTTTATGCGCCTTTAAATTCCTTTCTTCTGCCCTAAAAGATACTTGAGCCTATTATTCATCCATTTTGGGTCATTTCTATTTGATCTAATTTCTTTATATGGGATAAATGTTCTTTGGGCAGCCTGTATAGTGTTAAGAAAACTGTCATATTGATAGCTCTCTTCTTTACCCCAGTCCACAGATGATAAGTGTTCTCTAAGCCAATTATAATCTGCTAAGCGAAAGTCTGGGACTGTTACTGAATTATCCCTACTATCATACATCCATTCAATGCTAAAGGTAATTGACTTGTGGTCGCTTGTGCTGAGTTCGTCTGTAATTTCTAAATTATTAACAAGGGATTCCTTGTTTGACAGAACCAAGTCAAGTAGGTTATTTCCCCTTGTAGGTTCTGTAACAAACTGCTTCAAAAAACAATCCTGAACTACTACTAAAAAGTCGTTTGATTCTAAATTACCTGTCAAGAAATTCCAGTCAATCTACGTTATCATGCCTTGTGGCCTTAAACAATTTCCTCCCAAAGTAGTTTCCTTTGTTCCCTATTTAAGTTTGCAGGACGGTATATCCGCCTAAAATCAGTTTTTCACACCCCTCTGAAAATTTTATCCAGACAGACTCTGTATGTATTATTTCAGACTTTATACCCGTTTTATGCAACAATTTAAATGATCACGGATATAGAGTGCCACCCCACCCCCTCCCCGATACTTCTGTCTACTTGGAACAATTTAAACCCTGAATGTGACATTCAGCAGGCATGTCCCAATTTTTCATATTAAACCACGTCTCAGTTAATGCAAAAACATCAATATTACCTGCACTTGCAACTAATCTCAATTCGTCCATCTTATTTCTCGCACTGCAACTATTAGTATAAAAAATGTTCAGAAAACCTCCCTTCTCTTTACTCTTCTTGTTCATTTCTGTTTTTCCACTATACCTATTGCTGTCCTTGTCACCTAGTGTCATTGACACTCCAATATCCACCTTATTCTGCCTATTACTAGTTCCCCTAAAATTCATAACATTACCGCCCAATAAGTCTAACATCAATTGTAGGCAAATTATTAGAGTCGATTATAGCTGATAACATAAGAAGCCATCTCGATAGGCATAATTTGATTAATGATACTCAACATGGATTCACCAGGGGCCGTTCCTGCCTAACTAATTTATTGACTTTTTTCAGTAAGGCTTTTGAGGCAGTTGATCATGATAAAGAATTCGATATTGTTTATTTGGATTTTAGTAAGGCTTTTGATAGAGTACCACATCAGAGACTGTTAAAGAAAGTGGCTGCTCACGGCATTGGGGGAAAAGTGTTTTCATGGATCGAGTCATGGCTCACCAATAGGAAGCAGAGGGTGTGCATTAATGGGGTTAAATCTGAGTGGGGATCTGTAACAAGTGGCGTTCCAAAGGGATCGGTTTTGGGCCCGTTGTTGTTTATAATATATATAAATGACCTTGACGAGGGAATTACTAGTGATATGAGCAAATTCGCTGATGACACGAAGATAGGTAGGATAATCGATTCAGACGTAGATGTCTCGGAACTTCAGGAGGATTTAGACAAACTCAATTCCTGGTCAGAAAATGGCAGATGCAGTTCAATATAGATAAATGCAATATAGATGTGAGTGAATGGAGAAAATTTTTTAGGAACCTGACGAGCTGTTGGAGTGTGAGCAGGGTAATATTTAGTGTAGGGATTCAGGAAACCTCGTTATTATAGATTTAGCCGGACTTGAGTCCTGGAAATGGGAAGTACAATGCCTGCACTTTAAAGGAGGGTGTGGATAGTGACAGCTTTGGAGGACTATTTTAAACTGTCGTATCTGAGCGCTCTGTAAAGACAGTGATTATGTATGAGTGAGGTGAGTGTTGAATGATGATGAAAGTATTTTCTTTGGGGATTTTCTTTCCTTTGGGTCACCCTGCCTCGGTGGGAGACGACCGACTTGTTGAATATCTATATATATATATATATATATATCCCACCGAGGCAGGGTGACCCAAAAAGAAAGAAAATCCCCAAAAATAAAATACTTTCATCATCATTCAACACTTTCACCACACACATACATAATCACTGTCTTTGCAGAGGAGCTCAGATACGACAGCTGAGAATTGTCCCTCCCAGCTGTCACTATCCCAGACCCCTCCTTTAAAGTGCAGTCATTGTACTTCCCATTTCTAGGACTCAAATCCAACTAAATCAATTAACTGATTTACCTGAATCCCTTCACAAAATGTTACCCTGCTCACACTCCAACAGATCGTCATGTCCCAAAAACCATTTGTCTCCATTCACTCCTATCTAACACGCTCACACATGCTTGCTGGAAGTCCAAGCCCCTCGCCCATTTAATATGGTTAGTTTTTATGTTACCTCCTTGTTTACAAAAGTTCCAGTTGATGATTTACTTAGTTTCTTATTTGAAGAACTGGTTAATTACGATTTATCATTGCCAGTTCCTACTATCATTAAACTTATTAAACTTTGTATTGTTGATGCAAAATTTGTATTTAATGATGAGTTTTACACTCAGAAGTTTGGTATGGCAATGGGAAATCCTCTTTCACCTGCTCTTAGTAATTTATATATGAAATTTTTCGAAACAAGATTGCTTAACACATTCCTTCTCAATAGAGCTAAGTGGTATAGATATGTTGATGATATTTTGTGCCTTATGCCTAAGAATGTAGACATAAACCATTTCCTTGTTAAATTAAATAGCTTAGCCTATTCTATAAATTTTACTGTTGAATTCGAAGTAAATAACTCATTGTCATTCCTAGATGTTTTTATTAATAAGGGTAACACTGATTTAAAATTTAAAATTTACAGAAAACCTACAAATAACTGTTCCTATGTACGCTATTATTCTTCACATCAAGATAGAGTTAAAGTGTCGGTTTTCTCTTCAATGTTTTTGAGAGCTTTACGTATTTGTAGTACAGAGTTCATAGATGAAGAAATCTCTAAAATTTATGAAATAGCTAATGATTTAAATACCCAAGAACCATAATTGATAAATCTTTTAAAATAGCTAGAAATACTTTTTACAATACAAAAAGGGACAACCAACCCTATTCAATTAAAAATATGTTGGTTCTCCCTTACCATGAAAACTTGGTTGATATGCCTTCCTTTCATAAGAATTTTAATATCAAAGTTGTATTTAAAAATCTTGATACAGTAAAAAAGACTTTTGATAAAAAAATTCCCCCAAAATGTTGACGGATATAAGATTCCTTGTAAAATATGCGATAAAGTTTATTACGGTCAAACCGGTAAAAGTCTTGAACTAAGATTAAAACAACATAAATATAGCATTAGAACTGGACAAGATTCTAATGCTCTATTTATTCATGTGAGAGATTTTAACCATCCAATTGATTTTCAAAATTCTGAGAAAGTTTTATCAAGCAATTCCATGGTTGAGAGGAATATAATTGATTCATGTTTCATTAAAAGCAGTTTCGAAAATAATATGACTATTTCTTTTGGTTTATATAAATTGGATTCATTTATAATTAATAAAATTTGGGAAGAATTTAATGATAAATTGCACTAATCTTAATTCTTAGGAAGAGTTTCAGGTCCTTTCTTATGTTCCTCTTCACAGAGTCGTGCGATGTTATGCTGCTGTGAGGTGTTGTCTTTGTTAGTATGATGTGACTGTGAGGTGTAGTCTTACCCCTTTATAAGTCCTCTTGTCATGTTTCCTTTTATAGTTCCTTGATAATGTGAGTAGTCACTGTTATCGACTATTTTGACTAACTTTACGGAACACCGGTAGCAGAATGGTAGCGTAGGTGAAGTGATACGGCCGTAGACTAGGCTTGGGTTTATTGTCGAATAGGACTAGTGTACACGAGGATACAGAGGGTACGTGAGGAGACCAGGAGCCAGCTGGGTAGGACCTGTCTCAGTGAAGTAGGCTGCCAGAGTGAGAATGAAACATGGCTGTCCAGCCCGACCTTGATAGGCTTATAGATGGCAGCACCGTAGTGCCGCACAGTTTGAAAGAGTCTACGAATAGGGTGTTTACATCCGCTCGGCCACCTACCGCGTGTCGTCTCGACACGACAATACTGGCGGGCACGAAGGTGTAAACGAGCAAACAAAATTACCCAGGGGAAACTGGCTTCCGGTCACCTGACATTACAAATGGAATATTGCTGGTGCAGGCCGGAAAAACTCTCCCACTTCGTGAGTCAGGGAAGAGAAAATCGGCCTGCCCGTACAGCTGGACAGAGGACAGAACAAGCCGATGCTGACACAGGAACCAGAGTCTTCTATATACAGGTTGTCCACAGGGCCAGACATCAACTTGACTGCACATCCTTGAGTGCTGTACCATCCTCACATCTGCAAACAATGACTGACAGTAGCATTTCCTAAGGTGTGACATTTAACTCAAAAGGGTGATACTGCCCCTTACCTTTATTCAGGATTTACAAGACACACTGGGTGCACATACTCACAATAACATTATTTCCATGGAATTCTTTATACTACGGGTACCCTGCTAGAATATATTTTACATATTTACATGGTGTTGTCCACCCTGACTTCATTATTTACTAACTATACAATGTATGCGCATTAATCCCCATTTCTGCAAGCAAACAATTAGCGTAGCTAGCGTAGGAGTCAGACAAGTCAGTAGGTATGTCAATGTCACAGAAATGTACTGCTGTCCAGGGTCTCAGGCCATAAATATGGAGCCTTACAGAACTGTCATCTGTCATAGTGGTAGCGGGTGAAGAATTAGAGAGGCTGCTACTAGTTTGAGTCTGATTGTGGCTTTGCAATGCCCGGTAGCTATCTCCCTCACCTCGAACGTATTGCCGCAGAGCTGTCGTAGGACACGGTAAGGACCGACAAACTTGGGGACAAGTTTATGCATACCAGGTGTCTGGTATGGTAAACGCTTATCATAGCCGTACAAGGCAAAATGGGGTGTCTCACCAATAGAGCTGTTGAGGGAAGAGTTCAATGTACACTGAACATCTGGAATAGCGTCATCCCATGTAGTACAACTCGGATTAACGGTTACTCTGAGCACCTCCAGGACTTTGCGGTTTGTACGTTCAGCAAGACCATTACTCGCAGGGTGACGAGGAGCTACTGGTGCTTGGTGAATGTCAAACCTGGAACAAAGGTCCTTCATCATGGCATTTATGAACTCCGACCCATTGTCTGACAGGAGAAGTCGTGGGCAGGTATGACGGAGAACGATACGCTCACGGAAAGCATTTGCGACTGTCTCGGCCGTTTTGTCAGGGATGGGTACTAACTCGCAGTACCATGTCAAGTTATCTACCATTACAAGCAGGTGTTTATAACCCTTCTCTGAGGTCGAGAAATTCGTCAACAGGTCAACAGAAGTTCTCTCCCAGGGCTCCTTTGTAATGGGATACTTCAGAATGGGATTGGGACCCGTGACAGTACCCTTGTGTTGTAAGCAAACGACACACTGGTGTACATACTTGGCAATTTCCGCTGCCATCTTAGGCCAGAAATATTTCATTCTAGCCTGTTTGATGCTGCGGTCCTTCCCGGGGTGCGCTGCGCCTGGGACATCGTGGATCAACTTGAGAGTCGCGGGAACCAGGGACTCCGGTATCACCAGTTGGTGTACAGTTCTGCCGGGGTCCACTAGTCGAGCTACATGACACAGTACTCCTTGATTGACCACTAAGTCTGTCAGCGGAACGGGCGACTTGACCCGCGGGCCAACGTCCTCCTTGGTTAGGAATCGAAGGACTGGTGACCACACCGGGTCCTGCCGTTGGGCTCTCTCTAGGTCCTCGACGGAGAACGAGTTGTCTGCACTGACAAAGGCTATATGCCTCAACAAGGCGTCAGCCACGACATTTTGCTTACCAGGTACATAGCAGACTTCGGGATTGTAGTCGTTAAAGGTGAGAGACCACGGAGCATGTTTCCCAGAGAGATTCTTGTTTGCAAAAAGGGATAATAACTTCAGATGATCCATGTAAATCTTGATAGGATACTGGTAAATAATGTCTCTGAAGTGGTTCAAAGCCCAGACGATGGCTAAGGCTTCTAGCTCTGTCACAGAGTAATTGACTTCAGCTTTGGTAAGAACACGGCTAGCATAAGCTATTGGCTGTTGCTTACCATTAGATCCCTGCGACAAGACTGCACCGATGCCAACTTTGCTGGCATCTGTCGTCAAGGTGAATGCTTTGGTGAAATCAGGGAATCTAAGGACTGGGGCTGATTTTTAAGTGTGACAAAAGCTCTTTCTTGGTCACACGTCCACTCAAAGGGAACATCTTTCTTAAGGAGCTGTGACAAGGGTGCAGCTATGGTAGAGAAACCGGCTATGAAAGTGCGGTAGAATCCGGCAAGGCCTACGAAGGAGCGGACAGTATCTGCTGTCATAGGTCTAGGGAACTTTTGCACAGCCAAGATTTTAGACTCGTCTGTCTTGATTCCGCTCTGAGTCACTACGTGGCCCAGAAACTTTATTTCCTGCTTAAGGAACTGGCATTTTGAAAGCTTCACCTTAAGATTAGCTTTGGCTAGTTTTTCCAGTACCCGCTCAAGTTTTACGAGATGAGTAGGAACATCTTGGGACATCACAATGAGATCGTCTAGGTAGACCATGAGCGTGCCACCTAGGAGAGTACAGAAAATCATTGTCATTAGACGACTGAACGTGATCGGGCTTCCGCGCAAGCCAAAGGCATTCTCTTGAACTGATAATGACCAGTAGGCATAGAGAATGCTGTTAGTTCTTTGCTTTGGTCATCAAGAGGGATCTGCCAAAACCCTTGAAGAAGATCAAGAGTCAAAAAGACCTTGTTATCGCCAATGTTCTGCAACAGGTCATTCAGAACTGGCAATGGAAATCGGTCTGGGATGGTACAGGCATTCAGTTTCCTGTAATCGATAACAGGACGCCATGTTCCATCTTTCTTGGGAACTAGGATTAGAGGGGCATTCCACGGGGAAATGGACTCCTCCATAACTCCATCACAGAGCATCTTTGCAATGAGTTCGTCAGCAAACACTCTTTGCGCATGCGGCAAACGATACGCAGGCACATAAATGGGTTTAGTACCTTTATCAAGCGGAATATGGTGAGACATAAGCGGGGTCAGACCCATGGACTCACCATCTAACGTGACGGCAGTGCGTGCGTGATTGAGAACCTGGAGAAGTTGTGGAACTTCTTCCGGGTAGTCTGTCATAGCTAGATCATCTTCCTGCCCTGGCCGGGTGATGGAAGAATTAGTAGCAGACTCACCTGGGAGGACTGCACTTACAAGAATGTCAGCTGGGATTTCGCCCTCCACTCTCACCGGGAGAGGAAATCTGACGAGGTCGACAAGTGAAGTATCCTTCCTCAAGGGGAATTCTCGACTGTGCAAGTTACCGACAAGGACTTGCAACTTACTACGACGCACAGTGTGCAAGGACGGCTCAAGGGAGAGGCCCTTGACTCTGCACGTGTCGTTGTCAACTAGCAAGTGATCTCCTTCGAAAGCTCTTGTCACATACACCGTAACAGGAGTGAGCGAATTAGCCGACAAAGTGACGTCATACTTTGTACAGGCCGTAACTCTGCTCGCTGATGCCATGACATGAGTCAGTTGCCTGCCGACAGGGAGACTGCGGCTTGACAACTGTCATCCTCTACAACAGCGTGAGAATTAGAGTGAAGGTCAGAATGGGTGTCCCCAGACTGGGTTTCACTGATAACTGAGCGCTGATGGTCAGGAGGTGACGAGATACGAGCTCTCTTATGAGGTTGGTCAGGACAAGAATCCGACCTCATGGAGGATGTGCGACGGAAACCACGGGTTTCCAATCATTCCAAGCACTGGAAGTACTCAGAGACGGAGTGGCAGGTAGTGGAACCCAAGCGTACACCCCAGAAGGGCGCGTCCACTCGTCAAAATCCGCTTTCCACTTAGCTGGATCTAAACGGATCTTAAGGTCTGCCATGGTCTTGAAACCGATGAGCAAATCGCCTGGGAAGACGATGTCATCAACAACTAAGAAATTTGCTGACCACTTGTGATCATGGATCGCAAATTCTAAGGTTGTACAACCACGGACCGTGAGAGGGCTACCTGAAACGCCTCGCAATGTCTGAATAGCAGACGGCTCGGTCAGCATGGCTGCATGGAGACCAATGTCACGGAGGAGGGTGGAACGGACAATGTTAACCACCGAACCTGTATCAAGGAAAAGCTGAACAGGCTTCTGATGAAGTGTGGACTCAACAAGAGGTCCACATGGGCTGTCATACCGAACGTGAAGGCATGACGGGCCGACAAGTTCTTCGGAGTCCCGGCTGCTAGAGGCTCGACGCTTGGTGGAGCGACTCGACGTCCTGGAAGGTACGGTTCGAGTCTTGACACCAGCGTCGAGGCACTCTGTTTCCGTGCTGTCGGCTAGCGTGTCGCTGCCCAGGGCAGCGAACGCATTACGGACAGGGACGGCATACAGCGACTCCGACAGGGTGACTATCTCTTTGCGTGATTTTTCTGGCGTGTCTCTTCCCCCGAACTACTGGAGGGGCTCCAACTAGCTTGGGCTCCGGGCAGGGAGCGCTTGCCATGGTGCGCCAACAAGATGCTGTGCAACTTGTGGCACTCACTGGAGGTATGATTGGATGTATAGTGGTAAACACAATCACCTTCCGGGTGCTGCACACGGAGACGGTGATTATCACGGCGTGGGGGCTGAGGTTTATAACACTCAGAATGGTAATGACCCCTTTTACCACAGTTAAAACAGGTAACCACGCGCTTCGGGGGTGGTGCTGACGGCGGTGTGTGCTTATGACGCTTGGACCTAGATGGAGGAGACGCTGGCAAAGTCGTCTTGCTAGCCCACCTGTCATAACCTGACCTGCCGTTTTAATTCGGCTTGGTCTGAGGTTTGCTGTTGGTCCTAGCCTTGTGTGCTGATTGCTGGACGGCTGCAGCAAAAGTGACAGGGGGTTGCACAGGCGGCGACACAAGAGTTGACGATTGAGGGACTTGCAAGGGAGTACCAGCATTGTGGCAAGCCTTGTCTTTCTCGCCCGGCGGTTTAATTTTATCGATGGCATTAAAGGCGCCCAGGATGTGTTCCTTGGGGCCGAGCCCTAATTCGTCAATCCTATCATAGAGATGGAGTGGGGCATCTCTCCGCATGACGCCTCCGACGATCATGGGGATGATGTCTTCAAGTTTTATACTACCATCACCAGTGACCCACTTGCTATCCTTCATAATATCAATAAAATCTAACGATGCTCGCTGGAAACGACAGACGCAAGCAAGGGGGCTTTCAGCCGGGGATTGGCACTCATTCAAGACGCTAGTGATAATGTCAAGGTAATGGCGCTGATGCCTGCGCCGGAAGTAATTACGGAATGCTTCCTTAAGCTTGGGCCATGACTTCAAATCACGCACTTCCACCAAGTCTAAGAAGGAAGTGATAACACTTAGGGATTTGTCCACAGCCACCGCGGCAGTATTTACATAGTGCGCGTCAGTGGGGTTTTCGGTTCATCCCTTGACTGTCGTCTCGACTGATTTGAACCAAGTCTCCAACATACTGGCGCGACCGTCGAACAAAAGGGATGGGCGGGAATGACATGAAGTGCCATTTGTGGCCGCGATATGGGCTGCTGCCTGGCCAATCGTTGGGGAGGCGTCGTCCTCCCCATGATGGGACCTAACAGGAGAGGCATCAGTGCCATCTGTGGCAGAAGCTTGGGCACCACGACGGCCACTGCGTTTCTGAGTCATAGCGTCAGTTATAAGCACAAAATAAGTCACGGGGAAGGGAAAGGGATCAAAGCAAGAATTGATACGCAATCGGCTAGAACTGAACACAGAGTCAGAGAGCACAGAACACAGTGTTACTCGAAAACTACTTATTGCTAACAAATGCATGGATTACGTCAAAAAAAAGAATGGTACTCTCTGAAACTCAAGGTAAATTTTGGATACAAGTGAATTAATTGCTGGGGTGTTCACAAAACAAAAGCAGAGATAACTGGCAAGAAAACTGCATGAAAATGAATGAACTGTAACAAGTAGCGGAATTAACAAAAGTTTGCAAATTAAAATGAAAACTGGGTATTACACACACTGTACTGCAGTGCAGGCTTGCTCAACACACAGCAAAATGTTGCAGGTGCTGGCAGTTGCAATTAGGTATGGCAAAGAAAAATATGAATTCACTTGCAGCAAGGTAAGGTGACAAAACAATTTATAATATCAGTCTTCAATGGTATAAAAACAGTCACAAAAATTTACTGTATCAAGAAGTGCTGAATTTCACACAAAAAGGCAATGAGTAAAATGCTAAAATGGCAAAAATCAATAATAATAGGGGCAAAAAGTTACAGGTGGCAAAAAGTTACAGGTGGCAAATGAGTGTACACTGACACAAGGCAAAAAAAAGTTTGTCAAGCCAATTCTGGTTCAAAAGTATGGAATTTCACAGGTAATTATTGCAATAATGGCAAGTAAGCAGGTTCCTGGGAATTCAAGGGCAGGAACTGATAATGCACTCAATGACAGGGCATAAACATTAACAGAATGCAATACACAGGTGAATGGGCATAAACAAAAATATGGCAAAGAAATAATATAGAGAAAAATTAAATTGAGACACTGGAGCAAATGTAGGTGTCTAGTCACAAGTTGTTGAATTCAAGCAGAATAAAACTGACACTGGCAAGTATTAAAATAACACTTTGAACACACTAACACATCAGAACTGTGAAGGGCTGTCAACAATTTGTGGCTAGCTTGCAGATGCAACAATCAAAATAATAGCAGACAGATATGACTTGCAATTAAAAAAAAGGATATCTATATATATGTATAGGTAGCACAATGAAAAACTTTGAGCAGGAACAATTAATAATTAGGTGAGAGGCTAGGTGCAGAATAATGCACTAGGATTTAAAGATGCAAAAATCAGTGTGCAAAATGCAACAATGTTGCTGAATAATAGCAATTTACACAAATGTGCACTGCAACTGAAACTGAAAAATTCACTGAAAGTATGGGCTTCAGTGATGACTATACTTGGTGCAGGGCAATTAAATAATGACACAAACTCTTAGAAAATGCTAGACAATCACTGTTTACTTAGCTTTGATTGTCGATGAAGAGACACAAGTAGGCAGGTGTGTACTGGTGGCTGTATGCTGTATGAGCACTGGTGAACTTCAATGGGGTCTTCTTGAAGGTAATAATCTTGTGCAACGCTTGGTAAGAACTGGAAAGGGGTCGTAGGACTCTGCGAAAAGGAGGGATTTTAATAAAGAGCACAGAACCTCACCAGCTGGGCGCGGCGTTGTTTACACTGGGGGCGGTGTCTGAATGCGCTGCCGACTGTGGCTTTGGAAGCGCAGACGGACAAGGGGAAATGAAGCAACAAACTAGGCGGGGTGGCAGGTTATGAAACTGAAGGGCTTCCCCAAAGTATATATATATATAAAAAAAATACTTTACGGTTTTCACTGGGGGGAAAATAACATTTTAAATAACTGCTGTGGCTGGAGTGTGTTGATTGCAGAACGACGAGGCGTGGGAGCAAACAGACGCCTGGCTTGGCATGGCGACAGACGCCTGGCTTGGCGTGGCGTTGGCAAACTGGGTTCCCACGTGTTCAAGCCGGGGGGGTGGCGTCTTGAACATGGAGAACAACACACAGACGGTGAGCTGGAACAGGGAGCGTAGAATCGTAGTAGCAGGAGGGGGTGGAGAGGCGGTGAATGGAGTCGGGAGGGTAGCACGCGATTACTTTACGGTTTTCACTGGGGGAAAAACAACATTTTAAATAACTGCTGTGGCTGGAGTATGTTGATTGCAGAACGACGAGGCGCAGGAGCAAACAGACGCCTGGCTTGGCATGGTGACAGACGCCTGGCTTGGCGTGGCGACAGACGCCTGGCTTGGCGTGGTGTGAGCAAACTGGGTTCCCACGTGTTCAAGCCGTGGGAGTGGTGTCTTGAACACGGAGAACAACACACAGACGGCGAGCTGGAACAGGGAGCGTAGAATCGTAGTAGCAGGAGGGGGTGGAGAGGCGGTGAATGGAGTCGGGAGGGTAGCACGCGTGGCACACAACACCAAGCACCCAAAACAACCCCACCTCGCGTCTCTTGTAGCTGTAGGAATGGCGTAGAAACGCTGGAGGATGCAGGAGAAGGGTGCAGGAGAATACTGGAGAACTGTAGAGGGGAAGTTGAACACACGTGACTGCAAGGCTCGAGGCTGACGCCACGATGACTAAGTCCCGATTTTGTGGAGAAAAAATCAAGGACGATGACCTGACTCAGGCACCCACGAGACGCTGGAAGCTACGGATGATGCTATAAGCCAGCAGATGACCTGGATATGGCTGGCTTGGTCGGATGAACGACTGGTCGGTGGGTCCCCTCCACGCTTCCCTCTGTCGTGGCCCACTGCTTCCACCACTGTTATCGACTATCTTGACTAACTTTACGGAACACCGGTAGCAGAATGGTAGCATAGGTGAAGTGATATGGCCGTAGACTAGGCTTGGGTTTATTGTCGAATAGGACTAGTGTACACGAGGATACAGAGGGTACGTGAGGAGACCAGGAGCCAGCTGGGTAGGACCTGTCTCAGTGAAGTAGGCCGCCAGAGTGAGAATGAAACATGGCTGTCCAGCCCGACCTTGATAGGCCTATAGATGGCAGCACCGTAGTGCCGCGCTGTTTACATCACGAAAGCGCTTGGAATTCTTCTATTTTTTCATAGTGGTTTTCTTGCATATATATATATATATATATATATATATATATATATATATATATATATATATATATAATATATATATATATATATATATATATATATATATATATATATATATATATATATATATATATATATATATATATATATATATATATATATATATATACAAAAGATTTAAGAGATACTGTTGATATAAAGAAGGCATATACAATACACGAGGTGAGAGATACATGTCTAGTACATATTGTTACATGTTTGTCACTGATTATAATGCGAAAATCTCATCCAGCTCTTCCGAGCTGGGGCGCGTGCCCAGAATACAGCATGCATTACCCCTCTGAACAGCAGCGCTGAGTCGCTGGAACAGAAAACTAGCTGCCCTGGGATCCCTAGTTACCCTGTTGAGTCTTTTGCCCAGCTCCTTGAGGAACTTAGATGCACTCTTTCCCCATGAGCGAAGGGTCTCTGAGCCTATGGGAACAAACATATAATGATGGGCAAGTTCTCCATATTTTCTCGACTTCTGGGACTCCCTGAAGGTGGTGTATTGGAGATAGGTATCAGCCAAGGTAGATGCACATGTGTAGTCCCACACCACCTGCTTGCCGTCTGTCCAGGCTTGAAGGGTGATACCATCTGGACGCTTTTGGCTGCCATCAGATCTGCATAGTTGGGGTGGTTCCCTTACTGCTGGGCATCCGGCTGTTGTGAGGCATCCAGCTCACGCTAGGCGTTGCCTTGGATCAACGTCTAGCGTAAGCTGGATGCCAAGGTATTGGTCCAGTGTGGTACGGTCGGTAAAGCACTGCGTTCCTGTCACAAGGTTCGTAGGGTCGAGTCTCCGTCGGCCAGAGATCAGTGTTTGTGAATATTTCGCCTGCTCTTGCGAATTCCTAGCATTGTAAAAATCTCTAGTTGTGTCGATGCATGCAGGGGATGAGATGAAAAAAAAATATATATATATACAGTGGACCCCCGAGTTTCGGTCATAATTCATTCCAGAAGGCTGCTCAAGTGCCATTACCGAATGAATTTACTCCCTTAAGGAATAATGTCAAGTAGGTTCGTCCATTTCAGACCCCCAAAAATACACTTACAAAAGCACTTACAATATTACACTTACATAATTGTACGAGTTCCGAGGTGACCGAAACTCGGCAGTCCACTGTATACATATATATATATATATATATATATATATATATATATATATATATATATATATATATATATATATATATATATATATATTGCCAGAGTCTTAAGAAAAGCAAAAGACATCAAACAAAAGACAACTGCTCTGGCTTCAGAAGAACGTTCTGACTACAAGAAAAACTATTTGTTTTGTGGTGAAACTTTTGACATTGCAGCAGAAAGAAAAAATCCTGTGCATACACATGAAGTTGTGAGATAAATTCATACCCTGACTATGAGAGACAAAATACTGGAAGATGCTTAGCAAAGAAATGATGAGTGAGATAAGAAAGTGACGAGACGAGGGGAATAGTATTTTGTTGTAGAAGATGAACTTTATCATTGTAAATATTACTTTGTATTAAAATACAACCAACCATCAACTGTTAAACGAGGATAACCATAGAATCAACACATTGCTTCTACATTGGAAAGTCTGTGCTCGTTCAATGATGATTCTGAGGAAAGTCAGTTCTAGTGTGCAACTTGATGAGCCAAGCTGGAGAACGTTTTTGAGATGATGATTCATCAATTACTGAGAAAATGCTGAAAGTAAAATTTCTCAAGAGATGAAAAAGAAACTTACAATTGTTTGCTTCTGTGGCTCTGGGCTGAAACTTATTAAGAGCTGGTATACAGAGAGGAAGAAAATGAGAAGGATGAATGGTTAACACTTGTTCAAGCTGCAGCAACTTGAGTTCAGGAGGATATTAGAACACCTGCTTATAACACTACAGATTACTCACAGACTTTATGAAAGATTCTAAGGATGTTTCTTGAGGCACTGTGAGCTGTACTGGGTACAGATATACTGTAAACAGTAAGTTCAGAAAAGATAAAGTAAAACAAACAGTGAACAACAATCTCACATTCTATAACTGATGCATCAACACCTCGATCATTCTATAACTGAGTCTACCTGGAGTCTACCTGGAGAGAATTCCAGGGGTCAACGCCCCCGCGGCCCGGTCCGTGACCAGGCCTCCTGTTGGACCAGAGCCTGATCAACCAGGCTGTTACTGCTGGCCGCACGCAGTCCAACGTACGAACCACAGCCTGGCTGGTCAGGTACTGACTTTAGGTGCCTGTCCAGTGCCTGCTTGAAGACAGCCAGGGGTTTGGTGGCAATCCCCCTGATGTATGCTGGGAGGCAGTTGAACAATCTTGGGCCCCTGACACTTATTGTGTTGTCCCTCAACGTGCTAGTGGCACCCCTGCTCTTCATTGGGGGATGTTACATCGCCTGCCGAGTCTTTTGCTTTCGTAGGGAGTGATTTTTGTGTGCAAGTTTGGTACTAAGCCCTCGAGAATTTTCCATGTGTATATAATAATGTATCTCTCCCGCCTGCGTTCTAGAGAGTACAGGTTTAGGAACTTCAAGCGTTCCCAGTAGTTGAGGTGGTTTATCGCACTTATGCGTGCGGTGAAGGTTCTCTGCACATTTTCAAGGTCAGCAATTTCACCCGCCTTGAAAGGTGCAGTTAGTGTGCAGCAATATTCTAGCCTACATAGAACAAGCGATCTTGGCATCCATGGTTTTGAAGGTTCTCATTATCCATCCTGTCATTTTTCGAGCAGATGCAATTGCTACTTTGTTATGGTCCTTGAAGGTGAGATCCTCTGACATGATCACTCCCAGGTCTTTGACATTAGTTTTTCGCTCTATTGTGTGGTTGGAATTAGATTTGTACTCCGATGAGATTTTAATTTCTTCACGTTTTCCGTATCTGAGTAATTGAAATTTCTCATCATTGAACTTCATATTGCTTTCTGCAGCCCATTTAAAGATTTGGTTTATGTCTGCTTGGAGTCTAGCCGTGTCTTCAACGGTGGACACTGTCATACAGATTCGGGTGTCATCTGCAAAGGAAGACACAGCACTGTGGCTTATATCCATGTCAATATCTGATATGAGGATGAGGAATAGGATGGGAGCAAGTACTGTGCCTTGTGGAACAGAGCTTTTCACAGTAGCTGCCTCAGACTTTACTCTGTTGACTACTACTCTTTGTGTTCTACATGTTAGGAAATTATAGATCCATCTACCAACTTTTCCTGTTATTCCTTTATCACGCATTTTGTGTGCTATTACACCATGGTCACACTTGTCAAAGGCTTTTGCAAAATCTGTGTATATAACATCTGCATTCTGTTTATCTTCTAGAGCATCCAGGACCTTGTCGTAGTGGTCCAGTAGTTGGGACAGACAGGAGCGGCCTGCTCTAAACCCATGGTGTCCTGGGTTGTGCAATTGGTGGGTATCAAGATGGGTGGCGATCTTGCTTCTTAGAACCCTTTCAAAGATTTTTATGATATGGGACGTTAGCGCAATTGGTCTGTAGTTCTTTGCTATTGCTTTACTGTCCCCTTTGTGGAGCGGGGCTATGTCTGTTGTTTTTAATAGCAACAACACCTCGATCATTCTATAACTGATGCAACAACACCTCGATCATTCTATAAATGATGCAACAACACCTCGATCATTATATAACTGATGCAACAACACCTCAATAATTCTATAAATGATGCAACAACACCTCGATCATTCTATAACTGATGCAACAACACCTCGATCATTCTATAACTGATGCAACAACACCTCGATCATTCTATAACTAATGCAACAACACCTCGATCATTATATAACTGATGCAACAACACCTTCATCATTCTATAACTGATGCAACAACACCTCGATCATTTTATAACTAATGCAACAAAACCTCGATCATTCTATAACTGATGCAACAACACCTCGATCATTTTATAACTAATGCAACAACACCTCGATCATTCTATAACTAATGCAACAACACCTCGATCATTCTATAACTGATGCAACAACACCTCGATCATTCTATAACTGATGCAACAACACCTCGATCATTCTATAACTGATGCAACAACACCTCGATCATTCTATAACTGATGCAACAACACCTCGATCATTCTATAACTGATGCAACAACACCTCGATCATTCTATAACTAATGCAACAACACCTCGATCATTCTATAACTGATGCAACAACACCTCGATCATTCTATAATTGATGCAACAACACCTCGATCATTCTATAATTGATGCAACAACACCTCGATCATTCTATAACTGATCCAACAACACCTCGATCATTCTATAACTGATGCAACAACACCTCGATCATTCTATAACTGATGCAACAACACCTCGATCATTCTATAACTGATGCAACAACACCTTGATCATTTTATAACTAATGCAACAACACCTCGATCATTCTATAATTAATGCAACAACACCTCGATCATTATATAACTGATGCAACAACACCTCAATCATCCTATAACTGATGCAACAACACCTCGATCATTCTATAACTGATGCAACAACACCTCGATCATTCTATAACTGATGCAACAACACCTCGATCATTCTATAACTGATGCAACAACACCTCGATCATTCTATAACTAGATTCAACAACACCTCGATCATTCTATAACTGATTCAACAACACCTCGATCATTCTATAATTAATGCAACAACACCTCGATCATTCTATAACTGATTCAACAACACCTCGATCATTCTATAACTGATGCAACAACACCTCGATCATT